>ML312191.1:0-67724 GCA_005239505.1 Nicotiana paniculata | reverse complement strand
TAAGCAATCGATCGTGGCTACTTCATCTAATCATGCAGAGATAATTGCTATTCATGAAGCAAGCCGAGAATGCGTGTGGTTGAGGTCTATAATATATCTTATTCGAGACAAATGTGGTTTGAAGTGTGACAAACTACCCACGATTTTGTATGAAGACAATGCAGCATGCATAGCACAATTGAAGGGAGGATTCATAAAAGGAGATAGGACAAAGCATATTTCACCAAAGTTATTCTTCACACATGATCTTCAAAAGAATGGTGATATTAGTGTGCAACAGATTCGTTCAAGTGATAATATGGCTGATTTATTCACAAAATCTCTACCAACGTCAACCTTCAAGAAGCTAATACACAAGATTGGGATGCGAAGGCTCAAGGATGTGAATTGATTCTCTCATCAGGGGGAATTAATGCGTGTTGCACTCTTTTTCCCTTACAAGGTTTTGTCCCACTGGGTTTTCCTTGCGATGTTTTTAACGAGGCAACCAAAAGGCGCATTTCTAAACATGTGTACTCTTTTTCCTTTTCTAGAATTTTTTTCCCATTGGGTTTTATTTTAGTTAAGGTTTTAATGAGGCACATTATTTATTGAATAAACATTCAAGGGGGAGTGTTATAAATAGAATTCTATTTATGGTGAATGTCTATATTCTAGAGAGATTCTAGAGTTTGTTACTTGGTGGCTAAGTCACTCTTTCCCTATAAATAGAGAGGTCCTCTTCTATTGTAAATCATCCCAAAATTCAATAAGAATTTCCTCTCTCTTTCTCTGCAATATTTTTCTTGTTCTTTATTGTTTCATAATAAAATGTGTATTATTAGAGAATAGTAATAGGTGATAATTATTCAAATTTCAAAAGATTTTATTTGGCTTAATTGTATCTATGATATCGGTAACCATATATTCAACCTTCAGATCGATCAGATCAAATTCTTTCCTTTATATTTTAAGACTTCCAAAAATGATCCCAAGATCATTGTTGCAGCCTAATAATTGAAACGTCTCTCTACATCACTTTGTACAAAAAAAATTTAATATATATGTTTACCCTAAAAAGCGAATAACATTTAAATTTATATGTGATTTTAAGGACATGCAGATTAATTCAATACAAATGATAACAGACGTTAGATTAAAGAGATAAAAGACGTAATAAATTGTCAAACCAATAGTGAGAGTGATCCCAGACTCAGCAATGGCTTAGTGAAGTGCCTGCTTCGATCCCGGCTCACACTAATGAAGAACTGATAACAAAGGTAAGAACCTTGAATTACAGAGATAATAAGAGTATATTGTCTTGATATGCATGTTACAATGTGTCCTATGAATAATAAGTCTTCCCCTTTATATAGTAGGAGAGTTTTACCCATACAATTTTAAAAAAGGTAAAAAACTTCTGTTTCGCAGATCACTAATTTTCTGTCGATACGAGCCGAGATTCACATTGTGATATCCAGTTAGGCACGGATATCACGGTCCTTTGTTAGTCGTGTGCAGATGCTTGGTAATGCTCCCCGAATTTTCAATCCTTAAATTGGCCCTCGAAGATACGCCCATGATATCCCCGAGGGCAAGTACTTGCCCGAGTCTTGATACAAGGGGTTCTTCGTTCTAACCCTGATACATTATGGTCACGTTCCTGCTCCGTTTGGATCACCGGGAAGTAGATTCATGCAGCGGCTCAGTTTTACCCGTATACAGATAGTTCCTCGTTTCTCAGCGATCAGGCTAGCCGAAGCGATGGGAAACGACAGAGGACTATGGTTCCTTGCTATGTACGTTACGGCGGGGAGCCGAAACGTCCCATGAATCACATCGTTCTGACTTCGGACACATGTTTCTCAATGGCACGTTGCCTCCGAATGCGAATTGTCGGTTGTTTCCCTATAAAAGCCTCTTTTATTTGTCCTTTTTCTACTTTCTGATCAAACCACTATCTTCGAGCCTTCCAACCATTATCAAAACCTTCTTCAAATCTTCATATCTTCATCCCTGTTCTTCAATCTACATAGCAATCTCCAGATTTCTTCCCAAAATTTCTTCAAATCTTCATACCCTTTCTTCATCTTCAAAACCCGTTTTTCCAAAACTTCGTGTTTATTTATCAAGTTTTAAAACTCTCACCTAGATGACAATGGCAAAAACATCAAAAATCATTCCTCAACAAGTTGCCTCTTCATCTTCTCAACCGGCCGTTGGTACTGAGGCGGTTAACCCTGATGAGATGCTTGCCCTCGAAATGACTTCCCCCACTGTGGCTACTAACTAAATGGCCGGCGAGCCTCCCTTGTATCCCCATAGGTTTCTCGATTGCAGACAACTTCAAGGTTAAGAAGCCCTCGCGCAAACAGGATCGGGGCGAAGGAGTCTCGAGATATATATGTTCCATGACCGAGGATGTTCTTCACACAGTTCATAAGGACTGCAATTGGGAAACCATGGATATAGTAGTCCCCGGGTCATCACACCCAACTATGACTTATAAAAAGGACTAAGCGGTCATTGCAAATATGATCCGGGTATTTAGCCCAAAGTCGAATCCCACAGGGAATTAACTTATCAATTACTTTTGCCAAACTCACTAAATTCTCTGTAATCAACTTCCCAGATGTTTTGAATAACAATTGGTGATTATTCTACTAACTATGACTGAATAAGATTAATCAAACTAAGAGCTAACTAAGACTGAGTTGTAAACAAATAAGAGAAGGGTCTAAGGTTGTGATTTCCCCTATTGATGGACTCCCTTCCTGTTATGTGTCATATAGATTTGCCTAATCTTCTCTATCGATCATGAGCACTCCTACCGTAACTCTCTCCTGAGTAATTACGACAATTTACTAGACGCACTCTCCCGAGTTACGCCAGTTGGATTTTATTACAGCTCACTTAGATTGCACCCAAGGTTTTGTTATCCCTAATCCCACCTTTAAACCCTCGGTTATTGATTCCTCATATACTTTGGGAGTGGTGATGTTCAACAACTACCTAAATATGCAATCTCTCCCGAGTAATACATACTAAATAGGTACAGCTAATTGAGGGCCCTTCAATTAACTACAACAAGAACGTAGTTGAACAAATAGAGATTAAACTGGGCAAACTATATTATCACAACAAGAAGTTCATCCTTCAACAGGTTCCGTCAAACCCTAGACTAAATAAATTAGCTACTTATAATTGTGTTCATAATAACAACAACAAAATTCATCATGAATAATAAAAACAAAAAGAAGAAAGGTAAAACTCGATGCCGAATTATCCTCCTTGCCTCTTGCCTCTCCTTGCCTTGAACAACCTAATAAAACTTGATATCCTTTGTTTTGGACGAGCTGGACCTTTTATAGGTTAAGTGGAATTGCCCCCAGACTTCCAAGTTTACCCTCAAAATTACTGCGTACCTGGACGGACTAGCGCGGACGCGCTCGAACCGCGCTAGTGGACGCGCTAAATGCCATATACACTGTCCCGTTTATTCTGGACTAGCGCGGCCGCGCTAATGGCACTTTATTCTGCCACGTTTCTCCTGCTCTAGCGTGGCTGCGCTAAGGCCACGCTTGGCCCACGCTAGAGCGGGTCAGCTCTTTTTCTCTTTCTTCTTTCACACGTATTCATCTCCGAGGGGATTTCCTTTCTTTAATTTAGCTCCAAACACTGTCCTATGTCTTCATAAGCATGACTTGCTCCTGCAAAACATAAAATCCATAATTAGAGCCATTTTATCATCATTTAACCTTCCTAGAACAGTGAATCATAGTAAAGTTGGGGAACAAATAGTCGCTAAAATACATGAATCTAGTCTATTATCAATACCCCACACTTAAATCATTGCTAGTCCTCGAGCAATCCACCATACTCTACAAAGGTTCCTTCACTAATAATTTCCCTAACGTGTCACACCTAGAACATATTACCACTGTTGCGTCTAGTAGTGTAACATCTTTTCCTCAAGAATTGACTCTCATGTGCCGTGCAATATTCATACTTACTCAATTTACTCTATACAGAGGTCAAGACTTACCTTTCCTTCATGAATCAAGTGCTCTCACCTCACACAAGAGAGTAGTTCCACAAGTAATAACATTAAGAACAATTAGGAACTCAGATAGACAAAATTCACTCACTCTCAGAAAGACATTCATATGCCACAAAAATGCACCATAGGCTTGCCCGTAGTGTACTACTCTACTAATCGAGCCTATTCAGTCTAAGATCAATTAGGACTTCATTTGGTTGTAATGTAGGCTAAGGGACGGGTAGGATATATTTGGATATAGTGACTACCCCCCCAAGAACTTTTAATACAATTACTTTCGCATTCAGAACCAACTTATGTCGGACCAGACATTTCCACCACACTTCTATTTGTAACACCCCCAAACTCCTTTAGGTGCAACTTTGAATCAAGTCACCACTTATCAAGAACTATATTTACTTATTTTCTTTTCTTTCTTTATTTTTTTTCAAGTGGCGCTTATTCATTCATTTTTTTTTTCAAAATGCACCTTTTTCCTATTTCATTGGTTCCACTCAAAAACCAAACCAGTCACCCCACACTTTAACTTTTTCATACTTCATAACAATTCAAGTGCTCATGGGAGGTAAAAGGGGTTCAAACAGATGGGTCGTTCAAACAATTGGGTAAGGTTTGTAATGTGGTTGCCAAAGAAAAAGGCTCATGGGCTCAACGGGGTTAACTACGATAGATCACATTTAGGTGGGTATACTTTATATATCTGGCTTAACAAAGAAACGCCTATATCACTTCTAAGACTGAATAAAGCTACTATTTTGCTTTACAAACACACCGCGGCAAGTTCTAGGCATCAAATGCAGAACATAGAATACACTACAACTCACACACACTCGGCACATGACTCACTCCAGATTGGCTTATCAAAACACTCTTGTCTGAGTACTCAAGTTAGTTGCAAACATACAATTTAAGGCACTCTAACAAGAATCAACACTGAGACTAAGCGTCACACTCTAATGTCTACTTTGTTCAGGTGTAACAACATTAAGGGATTCTCTTCCTATCAGCTCATCGCCCATAAGTACCAATAAAAAACTAAAAACAAAATAAACAAAAACTAACTACATCCGGTTCAAGCAAAACCCTTGGAAAAGAATCGCGGTCCAAAGAAAAACCAAGGGGGAGTTACTACACTACCTAAAATAGAAAATCTTTTTGGTATTTTCTTTAGACTTTCTTCCCTCAAGAAAACTGTCTAGGAAATCCATTCTCAGGAAGAGTCCAACATATTTCTGATTTTTTTTTGGTCGACTTAGACCCTCAAAAACCCCGTCGAATGAGATCCGTCGTCGGGAAAAGTCGACTTACATAATTAAACTACTACTTAAAACCAAAAAAAAACAAAAGAAAACAAAAGGCAAAGAAAATAAAAGAAAGCATATAACAATTATGTTCCTACATATATACACATACAATGAAGTGTCCCCCCACCCTACACTTAAAAGGAAGACATGTCCTCATGGAATATACAATAAAGAACTGTGAGGTAAAGGAACTTCCCTGAAGGATCAATCTTGATCGAAGACCGTCCCCGGGTCCAGACGACAAGCACGACCCAGAACCCGCAGCCAACCCATTATTTTCTTCTCTGATTTTGCATTTTGGGTGGCTAGCGCACCAACTCGCGACCCCAAGTCGGTGACCGAGGTACCCAAACATGCCATCTCCTGCTCCAGATTGTCCAGCCTATGACTCCGATGGGCCCTAGATGGGCCTGCTACATCGGCGACATGCTCATGAGTGGGAAGCTCTGCTTCCACTTCTACTTGTTCGTCCTCCTCCTCCTCAGGCTCATTCTCCCCGTCAGCACCACCAGCCTCCACATGATCATTCCCAATAGTTATCTTATCTGCTCGAAAGGCATCCTCTATCGGCACTTTGCCATCTACCGCTAAATTTTCCGGCACCCAGGTTGCACGGAATAATCTAGTGACAAAAGAAGGGAAGAAGAATCCATACATCTTAATTGGACAGCGATTAAACATCTCCTCATGCATGAGCTTGGACACATCAAATTCGTGGCCATTCATGAAACACCAGATCAAACAAGCACGAGGAGCATTCACCTCCGTGGTGTTATGGGATAGGATCAGGCTGTTGTTGATGAGGTATAGCCAACACTTCGCTTCAAAGGTGAGTGCCGACGACTTGAACTTAGCCCCGTATTTATACCACTCAATCTCCTTGCCAGGAGCACAAATAGTTGGAAGGAACGTCTCCCGCTGAGTGAAGCGTCTACCATACGCCTCATAGAAGTCATCCATCTCCGCCACGAGACCTGGCAGCCTGTAAGTTCTCCGAATGGCTTCCACAGAGGCGTCAACAGACCTCTTTCTCACGATGACCACCTCATTCCTATGCTCCGAAACATTTGCATAAAATTCTCACACCACCATCGCATTGGCTTCGTCCGGTTCTTCAAAAAAAAATCCAACCGGCGCCGGAGCAGCTCATTATACATGTGCGGACAGTCATGTCGGAGGGACGTTGTATCCATGCCACGTTCTGGTATTGGCACCTTTGATTCCTTCTCAGCAAAATGTTCCTGAGCCTTAGCAGATACGAACTTGTTGCTATTATAAGAACGAGCATCAGTTGACGGGCGTGCGCTGGATGATTCCGCTTGTCTGCTGGAGGAAAGACCGTTGGATTGGCGCTTTATTGGGGGTGCCATATTATATGTGGTGTGAGAAGATTGTGAGAGTTGAATAAGTGTGTTGAGGGTTGAATTAGCAATGAACTTGGGAGGATGAGGGCTGAGAGTATTTTGGGGAGGGAGAGAGGCGTGTGTTTTGGGGTGGGGAGAGTAAGAGTTTTAGAAGTGTTGTAGGAGGAATAGGAGAAGAGGGGTTAGGGTTGGGTAAATAAGAAATAAGAAAAAAAAATTAAAATCAAAATGAAAAAAAAACTGTCCAAACCTGTCCCGTGAACCTACAGGCGCGGTCATAGTGCGCCCGTGCTAGTCGCGTCGAGACGTGGCAGAAGGGAAGCCAATTAGCGTGGCTGTGCTACTTCCAGGCAGACTGAACTTCGATATGTGTGGTCCAAGCGCGACCGCGCACCTGGACCTCGAAATTTTTCACTTTCTTCTACCTTTTTCCTCGGGTCGTCTGGACTTAACACCCGCCTAAGCTCACCTGCATATGTTAGTACATACAAATAGTCAAATAACATTCTAACTACAACAACTCACTACGCGTTGGGTTGCCTCCCAACCAGCACCTTAGTTAATGTCGTGGAACGACAATTACAACAAGTCAATGGATTTCCTCCCATGCAGCGCCTGATTAACGTCGCGGCACGACGCAAATGAGCGCATTTAAGGCTCGCTCGACTCTGAGGGTCAGTCAGATGTATCACGGACACTTCCTTGGTTTCATCCATGCCCACATACGATTTTAATCTGTTCCCGTTGACTCTAAATGTGTGGAAATATTTTCTAAAGCAATCTCTATGGCACATGAAGGGAGCACTTCGACCACATGAAATGGCCCAGGCCATCGTAACTTGAGTTTACCCGGAAATAGCCTTAATCTTGAATTATAAAGCAACATCATATCTACGGGCTTGAAGTTTCGCTCAACAATGTTCTTATCGTGCAACCTCTTCATTCTCTATGTCTAGATTTAATGCCCACCGGGCTCTATGTTCTAGTTCTACTGGAAAGTGACAGGCCTTCCCGAACACAAACTTGTATGGTGACATACCAATTGGTGTTTTGAAGGAGGTTCTGTAGGCCCAGAGTGCGTCATCTAGCTTTTTCGCCCAATCAGTTCTTGTGGCATTCACATTTTTAGTCAGCACACTCTTTATTTCTCTATTAGACACTTCGACCTATCCACTAGTATGAGGATGGTATGGGGTTTCCACCTTGTGGCACACATCGTGCTTTGCTAGCAATTTCTCGAAGGCTTGATTGAAGAAGTGCATGCCTCCGTCACTGATAATAGCTCTCGGGATCCCGAAATGGGTGAATATACTCTTCTTCAAAAACCCAACCACCACACTTGCATCATTGGTGGTGAGAGATGCATCTTCCACCCATTTTTACACATAATCTACAGCAACAAGTATGTACTTATTGCCATAGGAGCTGACGAAGGGGCCCATGAAGTCTATCCCACATACATCGAACACTTCAACCTCTTGAATTTGGTTCATGGGCATCTCATGGTGACGAGAGATGTTCCCGGTTCGCTGACATTCATCACAGCCCTTCACCCATTGATGTGCATCTTTAAACACGGTTGGCCAGTAGAACCCAGTTTCTAGTACTTTCGCCGCCGTCCTGACTCCTCCAAAACGTCCGCCATATGCCGATGCGTGACATGCCTGTAAATCAGAAGATTTCTCTATCTCCGGATCATATTGTCAACACCTCCGGATCATATTGTCAACACAAATTCTAAATAAATAAGGTTCATCCCAGTAATATATGCGGCATTTACGGTAAAACTTTTTCTTTTGCACCGAGGAAAGGTCATAGGAGACTATACCATTGGCCAGGTAATTTGCAATGTGTGCATACCATGGCGCTTCCTCAAGGCTTGTAGCGAGTAGTTGCTCGTCTGGAAAGGTTTCTAGAATATCCTCTGCCTCAATTGAGTTTTCAACTCCTTCAAGTCGCGATAGATGATCCGTGACTTGGTTGTCCATGCCCTTATGGTCATGAATCTCCAGGTCGAATTCTTGCAGTAGCAGCACGCAACGAATCAGGTGCGGTTTGGACTCCTTCTTTTCAATCAAGTACCTGAGAGCAGCATGATCAGTGTATACAATTAACTTAGAGCCAATCAGGTATGATTTGAACTTGTCGAAGGCGAACACCACCACCAGCATTTCCTTTTCAGTCACAGTGTAGTTCAGTTGGGCTTCACTCAACGTCCTACTTGCGTAGTAAATTGGGTGCATTATCTTGTCTTTCCGCTGTCCTAGCACTGCTCCCACTGCATAGTCGCTGGCGTCACACATGAGTTCGAATGGTTGCTCCCAGTCGGGGGCAACAATGATGGGTGTTGTGACTAGCCTCTTCTTCAACTCCTCGAATGCTACCCTATAATTGGCAGAGAACACGAAAGGGTGATCTTTTTCTAAAAAACTTACATAGAGGGTTGGCAATTTTGGAGAAGTCTTTGATGAATCTCCGGTAGAAACCGACATGCCCGAGGAAGCTCCTGATTGCTTTGACTGATGTGGGAGGTGGAAGCTTTTCTATCACATCAACTTTAGCCCGATACACCTCGATTCCCTTGCTTGATACCAGGTGTCCCAAGACTATACCCTCTTGTACCATGAAGTGGCACTTTACCCAATTGAGTACAAGGTTAGTCTCGATGCACCTCTTCAACACTCGGGTCAGATTTGTAAGGCACTCATCGAATGAATTTCCCACCACTGAGAAATATACATGAATACCTTCATTATGTCTTCAACCATGTCTGTGAATATGGCCATCATGCACCTTTGAAATGTAGCGGGTGCATTGCATAGGCCAAAGGTCATCCTCCGGAAGGCAAAAATCCCATATGGACATGTGAACGAGGTCTTCTCTCTGTCCTCTGGTGCAACGGAGATTTGGTTTTACCCTGAGTACCCATCCAGAAAACAGAAGTGAGACCTCTCTGCCAGTCTATCAAGTATCTAATCATGAAGGGAAGTGGGAAGTGGTCTTTCCGGGTGGCTAGATTTAATTTCCTATAGTCCATGCAAATTCTCTAGCCTGTGACGGTTCTTGTAGAGATCAGCTCATTGTTATAATTTTTCACCATCATCATACCACCCTTATTAGGAACACATTGCACCGGGCTAACCCAGTTGCTGTCAGAGATGGGGAAAATGATTCCCGTATCTAACCACTTAATAATCTCCTTCTTCACCACTTCCTTCATATTGGGTTCAGCCTTCTTTGGTGTTCCCTGAGAGGTTTGTGCTCCTCTTCCAGCAGAATTTTATGCATACAATATGCTGGGCTGATCCCCTTTATGTCTGCCATGGTCCACCCAATGGCAATTTTGCACTCAGGGAGTACCTGCAAAAGTTGTTGTGCCTGCACATCCAACAAACTGGATGAGATAATAATAGGTAATGTGGAGTTAGGTCCTAGGAACGCGTATCTGATATGGGTGGGCAGTGGCTTCAACTCCAGCTTTGGTGGTTCTTCTATGGATGGCTTGGCTGGGGGAGTTTCTATTTTTCTTAAGTGCAGGGGCTCAACTTCAAGTGATCTCTTCCAAAAGCCTTTTCCCTCAAGATCTAGCACCTATTCTGCCAATTCTTCCCCATTCACCTCATCAAAATTCATAAGACATGCAGCAAGAGGATCCTCAATAGTCAAGGTCTCATCATCCTCTTCAATTATTACATCCACGGCATCAATAAGAGAACAATTGGCGAATTTACTTGGTCGCCTCATAGATTTCTGCACGTTGAATGTTATCTCATCATCGTTCAACCTCATCTTGAGCTCCCCAGTTTCACAATCAATGAGAGCTCACCCTGTGGCCAAGAATGGCCTTCCCAAAATTATGGGAATTTCTTCATCCACCCTACAGTCAAGAATTACAAAATCTGCAGGGAACACAAACTTCCCTACCTGCACTAACACGTCATCCAGAATACCTGAGGGTCTTTTCACAATTCTGTCGGCCAGTTGCAACGACATAGACGTCGGTCTAGCTATTCTAATCCCCAACCTCTTGTAGATAGCCAAGGGAATAAGATTAATGTTGGCCCCTAAATCACATAGTGCCTTAGCAAAGGTAAAGTTACCAATGGTGCAGGGAATTGTGAAACTCCCTGGGTCGGACAACTTTTCAGCAATGGATCTAGTCACGACAACACTGCAGGTCTGAGTTAGAGTCACTGTGGCTAAGTCTTGGAAGTCAAATTTTTGGGACATCAAGTCCTTCATCATTTTTGCATAACCAGGAATCTCCTTCAAAGCATCAATCAATGGAATATTTACCTGAATCTGTTTTAACATCTCCAAGAACTTTTTGTATTGCTCATATTTCTAGTACTTGGCCAGCCTCTGTGAGAATGGTGTTGGAGGTCTCTTCTTCCCGATTATTTGGGTTTTCTCTTTGTGAGACACTACCTCTACTACCGAATCCTGGGTTGTCTCAGCTTCAATCTGTGTGTTGGTTTCTTTCTGGGCTGGCTGTACTGTCACCTCTGTCAGTCTTGCTAAATCATCTAGCTCAATGGGCACTAGTACAAGTGTCTCATCCTGTCTGCTTTCTCGATCCCTCTCTTGCTCCAAGCCTAGGTCTTGCCGTTATGTAAACTCACCATCATCATCTGCTTTGGGCCCTGATCTTTTGGATTTACCTGAGTGTCTGCGTGTAATGTCCCGTGAGGACGATTATTCAATAACATCGAAATCTGACCCAATTGGACTTGAATGTTCTTTCTTGCTGACTCATGTGCATCTACTCTTTCAGACACTTTTTCATTTGATCCAATAACCTGCTGCATCATTGCCTCGAGTTTAGAAAACCCATCTTCCTGTCTCCCACCATGTTGCTGCTGAGGAGGATGATAACCCTGCTGCTGATTTTGGTTGTTGCACCCCAGTGGCCTTTGGTAGGGCGCCACATTACCGTGAGGTCGCATGGCTCCCATATTTCCATTGTTGTGTTGCGGCTGGACTGGACTGTAGGGCTGATTCTGCTGGTCCCAATTCTCACCACCCTATCTCTGCCCCCCATAATTAGACACATAATTCATGTTCTCAGTATAGTGATGGTGATCGCTTTCAGCATTCCACCGGTTACCAATTGGCTGACTGATGCAATATGTGCATAAGACCCCATTGTTTGTATCTATAATGTGCACCTGCTGCTTCTGTTACTCTTCCACCCTTTTGGTGAGTATGCGCATTTGTGTCATTAAGGCGGCCATATTTTCAGCAAGTGTGTTAGCTAGATCTAAGGCCACTGAGTGAACTACTGGAGCGATGGGTGTGTTCCTGGTTGTCCACCCCGAATTCTGTGTCATCTTGTCAAGCAGGATCTGGCTTTCTCTCCATGATTTGTTCAAGAATGCTCAACAAGCTGAAGCATCAACATTAGCCTTCACGCTATCTGCCAGACCCATGTAAAATCGTTGCCCCAACATCTGCTCTGGAATACCGTGGTGCGGACATATAACCAACATCCCTTTGAATTGTTCCTATGTTTCTTGCAATGTTTTCGTTGGTTTCTGTCTGAAGCTCAAAATTTCATCAATTCGCTGAGCAGTCTTGTTGGGTGGATGAAACTTCTTCACAAATTGTTTGACTAACTCCTCCTATGTATTGATGGAATTGATAGGGAGTGAACTTAGCCAAGTCTGGGTTTCTCCTGTCACTGAGAATGGAAACAACAACAGCTTTATTGCTTCCTAAGTCACATTGGGCTGCCTTTGAGTTTTGCAGATTGACAGGAAATTTTTCAAGTGTTGTTGAGGATTTTCAATGTATGACCTCGAGAACAGTCCCTTGTTTTGCAACAAGTGCAGCATGTTGTTTGTGATTTGAAAAGATTTAGCCTGTACCTGCGGGACTACTATCGTTGTGGCCAAGTTCTCTACTGTGGGATATGCCCAGTCTCATATAGGGCAGCCTCTGGCTGTGCAACTGGGTCTACCACGTTATCCTCATTATCATTTCTGTTGTTCACCAGATCTGCCAAGTCTGGTTCAGGTTGTTCAGTTGATTGTTGTCGTTTGCTTTTCCGGTTGGCCCGATTCAAGGCCTTGAAAACTTTCTCGGGATCTGATAATGCTTCAAACACTTCACCAGTTCTCGATGAGTTTCTAGGCATGCACTTGTACAACCAAATTAGGAAACGTTAAAATTTCAATTTACGGATTGAAAAGGAAGAAAATTTATTAAACTAGGAATTTTTGGATTTCTTTCAACTGTAATTGACAAAACCGTTAATTCCCCGGCAACGGCACCAAAATTTGATCACGCCCAACTATGCCTTATAAAAAGGACTAAGCGGTCGTTGCAAATATAATCCGGGTATTTAGCCCAAAGTCGAATCCCACAGGGAATTAACTTATCAATTAATTTTGCCAAACTCACTAAATTCTCCTTAATCAACTTCCCATATGTTTTGAATAACAATTGGTGATATTTCTACTAACTATGACTGAATAAGATTAATCAAACTAAGAGCTAACTAAGACTGAGTTGTAAACAAATAAGAGAAGGGTCTAAGGTTGTGATTTCCCCTATTGATGGACTCCCTTCCTGTTATGTGTCATATATATTTTCCTAATCTTCTCTATCGATCATGAGCACTCTTACTACCGTAACTCTCTCCTGAGTAATTACGACAATTTACTAGACGCACTCTCCCGAGTTACACCAGTTGGCTTTTATTACAGCTCACTTAGATTTCACCCAAGGTTTTGTTATCCCTAATCCCACCTTTAAACCCTCGGTTATTGATTCCTCATATACTTTGGGAGTGTTGATGTTCAACAACTACCTAAATATGCACTCTCTCCCGAGTAATACATACTAAATAGGCACAGCTAATTGAGGGCCCTTCAATTAACTACAACAAGAACGTAGTTGAACAAATAGAGATTAAACTGGGCAAACTATATTATCACAACAAGAAGTTCATCCTTTAACAGGTTCCATCAAAACCCTAGACTAAATAAATTAGCTACTTATAATTGTGTTCATAATAACAACAACAAAATTCATCATGAATAATAAAAACAAACAGAAGAAAGGTAAAACTCGATGCCGAATTATCCTCCTTGCCTCTTGCCTTGAAAAACCTAATAAAACCTTGATATCCTCTCTTTTGGACGAGCTGGACCTTTTATAGGTTAAGTGGAATTGCCCCCAGACTTCCAAGTTTACCCTCAAAATTACTGCGTACATGGACGGACTAGCGCGGCCGCGCTCGAACCGCGCTAGTGGCCGCGCTAAATGCCATATACATTGTCCCGTTTATTCTGGACTAGCGTTGCCGCGCTAATGTCCGCGGTAATGGCACTTTATTCTGCCATGTTTATCCTGCTCTAGTGTGGCTGCGTTAAGGCCACGCTTGGCCCACGCTAGAGCGGGTCAGCTCTTTTTCTCTTTCTTCTTTCACACGTACTCATCTCCGAGGGGATTTCCTTGCTTTAATTTAGCTCCAAACACTGTCCTATGTCTTCATAAGCATGACTTGCTCCTGCAAAACATAAAATCCATAATTAGAGCCATTTTATCATCATTTAACCTTCCTAGAACAGTGAAGCATAGTAAAGTTGGGGAATAAATAGTCGCTAAACTACATGAATCTAGCCTATTATCACCGGGCTTGAGGACGTCGTTACTACCCATGTGAAGAGGCACTTAAGTGTTTACACTTATCCCTTCACGTTGGGCCCGATGGACCCGATCGTCCTGTATTTTTGCCAGAGGTAAGAGGTGTACCTCGGACAAATCCATCCATCATTTTGGAGGATCGTGACCCTCCTCTATTACTTCGTGAACAAGATTGAATCCCGTCGGTTCACGATCAATCATCTGCTTCGGTTATACAGTCCCCGGATGTTCCTAGGGGGACTGATGAATCTTACACGTCAGGCCAGCAAGGCCCCCTTCTCTAGTATCGACGAAGACCGAGACAGTGGCTGGTAGGGACGCTTCGTCCGAGTGAAGACCGAGGATTTGATCCACCCAAAATACATCTCATTCCCTGAGAAATAGAATGTATCTCGTAAGTGCAACTCCTTCATCAAAATTTCTTGTTCTTTTATTTCAATCTTATCATTCATGGTTGTAACTGTGCAACTGTTCTCCGGGTTCCGAATGTGGTCCCGCGGTTAAAGGAGTGGATCGAGATCATGTGTACTAAGATGTCCTATTTCGAGCGCACATAGCACAGACTCTCAAAGGGACGATGGGAAGCTCGTTCTCATGGTAAGGTCTCTTTTCTGAATAGCCAACGTTATGTCTCCACCTTATATTATACTAACCCCTCTTATTTCTTTATCATTGAAGGTTTGCGTAAGACCATCGAACTTAGGCCTTCGGAAGGAGATGAATATGTGCCTCCACCCGTTGATACTTCCGTTGCTATCACGGAGGGAAAAAAGAACAGGAAAAGAAAACCATTGGGCTCCCGAACTCCGAGGCAAAAAAAACCGAAGAAGCGGGTGCTCCGCAAGCTTAGGAGGGGCTCCAGTTTCCAGGTGCCCGCCTTCGACTCCCTCCTCCAGCTTAGGGACAACCTAGAGGATGAATCTCTTTTCGTAACCCCCGGGATGACCTATCCCGAGGATTGGGATGCATCTGAGGGCGAGACTCGCGAGGTCGGCCCCCCTCCAACTCAGAAAATCGATGTGGATCCCCAGGGTGAAACTTCCCAGGATGTCAATTCTACACCAAAGGGAGTGACCGACGTAATTGAGATCTCGGGGACGCCCTCCTACACCAAGTCTATGCTCGAGGAGGCCCAAGCGAGGAAGGAGAAATGAACAAAGGGGCTCATGGCGTGGATGATCCCCTTCATTCCTTTTTCGACGGCGTGGACTCGTACGCTTTGGAAGACTTTTCTAGGTTGGGAAACCTGGAAGTTCCGAGAAAGGATCTGTCTTCAGAAGTCGATGGGCTAAACTCGAGCTCAAAGATAATCAACCAGTTTTCTGCCCCTGAGTGTGGATTCCCACCGTAAGAGGTCAATAATCATCATTGTCCTGGAGGATGCCCGGGTTCTTTCTACTCCCGTGGGAGTAACGAGCTACCTCTGATGCTTGGTGAATGAAGAAGAAGAGGCAAATATAAGTGAGGTGGACGACGTGCCTGTTCAACGAAGCGCAGCAAGGGCTGAATCGGGTAAGGCATCATTATGCTTTTCTGAACTTTGACTTAGTTTTTGATATTTCTCACGTTTTCTTCTTTTACCCTTTTTTAGGCCACGGTACTTCATGATGAAAGCTTTCTTCGGTAATGGGTTGAGATTAACCAGCTTGATATTGAGGTCAAAGAGCTAGCCGAGAAAAGAGATATGTATAAGCTTCTCAGCGAGCAGCACAAATGGACCATCAAAGACCTTCAGGCCGGGCTGGATGAGTCTCAGAGGGAGGCTTCGAACCTGAGGCGGGAACATGTCGATTTGGTCGAAAAGGTAAAGGTGTTTGAGGTTAGAAATAAGGAATTAGCCATGGAGACTACGACTAAACCTTGCAGGTTCAGAAGAAGATTGGCCGGATCGACCAACTTCGAGCTTAAATGAATGAGGTCTGGTTGAAAGAGCAAAATGGAACGGCTAGCTTTGAAGAATGAGACAGACCAGGCACAGTTGGCATCGGTAGAGGTTCGACTCCGAGTGGCGAAAGAGAAGGTCGATGCTTGGGGTCGACAAAATGAGGACCTTCAAGCTCAACTAGGCTTGGCCATTTCCGAACAGGATGCCCTTGGCAAGGAGATCAAAATGACGAGGTCCAAGTCGGAAGCAACCTTGGCGGATGCTGAAGAGATGGTGGCCCAGTATAGGGCTGGTGTTGAAGCAACTGAGGCTCGCCTGAAGAATACTGCTGAGTATGTGAGGCGGCTATCTCGGATGGAAACCCTCAAAGAGATCCATGCCCGAGGCTTCGATCTGTCGGCCGAGATCGAGGAGGCTAAAAGACTTGAGGTCGAGTCCAAGAAGCTAGTTGAACTCGAAGATGAAGAAGGCTCTACGGGCTCCAAAGAACACGAAGGCAGGGGGATCTATGTAGGGCAGAAGGGGTGGTACGCCATCCGCAAGCTCGGGTAAAAATTTCATGTATACAGTACTATATTGAGGAGAAATCTTATATATCTATGGCTTGGCACCCGAAGTAACTAAATCAACGGAGGTGCCATGGTCAAGGACTGACTTCTCCAAGCACGACACCCAAGATCAATCCCGCTAATATCCATTCAATTTTGTTTTCCCTCTTTCAAGTTCTTTTTTTTTTTTCTAAATTTCTTTATTTTCTTCAGCTTTGTCTTTCCTCTCCTTGTACTACCCCATTTTTGTTATAGTTTTAAATTATATATTTGCGTCCGTTTTCTTATTCTAGACCTCAAAATTCTTATTTGAGTATGATTTTAATCATCTAATGTTAGTTTTCCCTTGATTTCAAATAAAAGACTAACATCTTCAGTTTGATTATCGTATATTAAATTATGCACCAAAAATCTTGTCGAACGAAAAAATAATTTAAAATTGACCGGAATCGAATTAATTCAAGAAAGAGAGAACCGGCAATGTGTAGGTATATTATCACTTTTAGCTCTCGCCAGACACTATTTACATCTGGTAACCGAAAGTGTATAAAATTTGTATAATTTTTATATATATAACTTACATAATGTGTATATATATATATATATATACAAAAAATATATAAATTTTATACATTTTTCTAGTTATTATTTTCACAGCAGCTATACAATGTCATTTCTCTAATTCAATTTCCTTGGCTAGTGGTAGATTTGCATTAAATATAGTGGCAGCCGTAGCCATCAAATCCTGGATACGCCTCTGCTCGAAGGCCCCGACTACTCTGGTGACGAGTCGGGTCCTGGTGAAGATCAGGCGTAAATGCCTTAGGATTATTTTGTTATGTTTTTTGTATCTTGTACATATATTTTGTTGAGGTCGTTTTTGTTGGGCCTTTATATATATATTCCTAAATATAAAATACTTCCCTTTTGTCAATGTGCAAGTCTATTATCTTAGCATCTTTTTATGATTGCAAATATTTCTAATGCCTTAGCACAGAATCAAACATAGTAATACGTCATTTTTTGGAGGTCGGAACAAGACATATCTTCGATGCAATTTTTACTCGAACTTATGGAAGCTCGAAGTGAACGGAAATTTCCCCAAGATGCTTCTTTAAATGTTGTTAGATTGTATCTTTGTTGAGGGCAACCTTTGAACAAGTTTAGAATTTTGTTTAAGGCCTTATGTTTTGATTACCGGCTTCAGACATCTCCAAACTGTTTTAGGGTGGCCGTAGCCTTTTAGGTTTGGGCACTACCTAATAGGTTTTGTGCCTTCAGGTTTTGATAACCTGAGCCGCCCGAGTTTATCTCGGACGGAAGACCCCGAGTGGGGGTAGCCCTTTGGGCTCGGATAAGGGTAGCCCTTAGGCTCGATACTTCTAAGAAGCAAAAAATGTTTGTTAGTATGGTAGAAACTTTCTTTCATTTCTATGTGTAACGTACAAGATTGTAAGCGTGTAAAAGCTCGTATTATGGTCGGGGTGAGATACGTGGGCACGGTTCATTTGACTATTTGGCCCTTATAATAAATCCTAACCACCGATCCTAAACTGTTCCAGCACAGAGTTTCCTTCCTTGCTAAAAATCAGGACCCGAGGGCGATGTCCCCAGTATTCAAGGTCGATCTTCGAGTGGGCTCGAATACTTTTGATGCGACCATTGAATCTGATTTAAAATCGATCTTCGACTCTAGGTTAGCACGGTGTATTGCTGCCTCGTTAAAAACCTTTTTGGAAAACCTATTTGGGACAAAACTGGTTCAAGGGAAAAAAAAGTGCAACTCGTGCTTTCAGACCTAACAACTACATTCTCCTTTGGGTGTTGCCTGCAATTGTTAGCCATTTTTTAATATAAAAATTAAAGAAAGAGAATAAGGTTGTGCCTTAGCAGTAGTATCGTTTCAAGCGAGTCACGTTCCAGTTGTTTGGAAGCTATGCACCGTTTCCTGCTTCATGTTTATACGAACCTTTATCGGTAATCCTGATGACTCAATATGTACCTTCCCAATTTGGTCCTAGCTTCCCTTCATTCAGGTTCCGAGTGATTTGTGTTACTCTTATTAACACCAAGTCCCTGATGTTGAAGTGCCGTAGGTTGGCTCTTCGGTTGTGATATCTTTCTATCCACTACTTTTGGGTGGCCAGCCGAACTAGAGCGGCCTCGAACCTCTCATCCAATAATTTCAGGCTCGTGCTCATAGCCTCGCCATTTGATTCTTCGGTTGCATATTGGAACCTAAGGATTGGTTCTCCCACCTCAACCAGTATTAGTGCTTTGGCACCATAGACCAACAAAAATGGGGTGGCCCCGATACTTGATTTTGAAGTCGTGCGGTATGCCCACAAGACATCGGGCAGGATTTCCTTCCATTTTTCTTTGGCATCCGTCAACCTTTTCTTAAGGTTTGAAGGATTGTTTTGTTCGTTGACTCTGCCTGTCCGTTCCCACTAGGGTGATAGGGTGTTGACAAGATATATTTGATCTTATGGTCCTAAAAAAAATTTCTTACCTTGCTGTCGATGAACTACTTCCCGTTATCATACACTATCTCGGCTAGTATACCGAACCGGCATATTGTTTGGTCGCAAATGAAGTTGATGACTTCTTTTTCTCGGACCTTCTCAAATGCTTGAGCTTCGACCCATTTAGAGAAATATCCAGTCATAACTAGTATAAATTGAGCCTTACCGGGTGCCCATGGTAGGGGAACGACAATGTCCATTCCCCATTTCATGAACGGCCAGGGAGACAGGACCGAGTGCAGAAACTCCCCGGTTGGTGGATCATTGGTGTGTGCCTCTGACAGCTGTCGTATTTTTGCACAAAGCCCTTCGCATATTTCTCCATGTTGATCTAGTAATAGCCGACTCCGATTATCTTACGAACCAACAATTCTTCCCCCGAATGTTTTTACAGGTGCCTTCATGAACTTCTCTCAAAACATATTTGGTGTCTCTTGGCCCCAAGCATATGGCAAGTGGGCCATCGAACGTTCTTCTGAATAGAGTATCTTCGAGTAGGCTAAACTTATCCACCTTCGTGCACAGAGCTCTCGATTTTTTGGGATCCGAGGGCAACTTCCCAGTCTTCGAATAGTCTATATACTTGTTTCGCCAGTCCCAAGTTAAACTTGTTGAGTTTATCTCGGCATGGACTTCTTCCACTACTGATTTCATGAGTTGTATAACCGTTCCCGAGCTGAATTCATTGTCATCAACCGACGACCCCAAGTTAGCCAGAGCATCGGTGTCACTATTTTGATCACGGGGCATGTGTTGTAGGGTCCATTCCTTGAATCAATGTAGCGTTACATGTAGCTTATCCAAGTATGTACGCATTCGTTCCTCTTTCACTTCAAATGTCCTATTGACTTGATTTAACACAAGGAGGGAATCGCATTTAGCTTCGATCACTTCGGCCCCCAGTCTTTTAGCCATTTGAAACCTGCAATCATGGACTCATACTCGGCCTCATTGTTAGTCAATTTCACCGTTCTAATAGATTGCCTAACTATGTTACCTATAGGCGGCTTCAATATGATGTCGACTCCGAACCTCTTCGTGTTTGAGGGATCGCCAGTAAAGAGGGTCCAGATTCCCGATGAGGTCCCCGAGGTTAACAACAATTCCTTTTCGACTTTGGGTATTAAAGTCGGCCTGAAGTCGGCCACGAAGTCTACCAAAATTTGAGATTTCATGGCAGTTCATGGTCGATATTCGATATCTTACCCTCTATTTCCACGGCCCATTTTTCCAATCATCCCGAAAGCTCGGGTTTGTGCATTATGTTCCTCAATAGGTAAGTGGTTACGACACCTATGGGATGGCATTGAAAATATGGCTTTAACTTTCTGGATGCGCTTAGCAAAGCGAGCACCAATTTTCTACTGGTGAATATACCTTGTTTCGGCCTCGCCTAAAGTCCTGCTAACATAATATATAGGAAAATGTGTACCTTCCTCTTCCCAAACTAAGACTCCACTTACCTCTATCTCGGATACCTCTAAGTACAAGTACAACTACTCATCTGCCTTTAGAGTATGAAGAAAAGGTGGACTCTTAAGGTACCGTTTGCGTTCTTCCAAAGCTTGCTGACACTCCAGGGTCCACAAAAAGTTATTATTCTTCAATAACGAGAAGAACCGATGGCTTTTATCGGATGACCTTGATATGAACCGACCTAGGGCGACTATGCGCCCGGTTAGCGTTTGAACGACCTTGACATTGTCCACCACGGTGATGTCTTATATAGCTTTGATCTTGTAAGGATTCATCTCGATCCCCCGGTTGGACACCATGAATCCAAGGAACTTCCCAGACCCGACCCTGAATGCGCATTTCTTCAGGTTCAGCTTCATATTGTATTTCTTCAGTATGTTGAAGGTTTCCAGCAAATGTTCCAAATGGTCCTCTGCTCGCAGGGAATTAACTAACAAGTCGTCAATGGAAACCTCCATTGATTTTTCTATTTTCTCTTAGAACATACGATTTACAAGGTGTTGGTATTTGGCATCGGTATTTTTTGTACGAACGGCATTACGTTATAACAATAGGTGCCATATTTAGTGATGAAGGAAGTCTTTTCTTGGTCGCCTGGGTCCATCCGGATCTGGTTGTACCTGGAATAGGCATCGTGAAAACTGAGTATCTCGTCGTCGGCCGTCGCATCGATCATAGAGATCGATGTTAGGCAAAGAAAAAGAGTCTTTACTGCATGCCTTGTTCAAGTCTTTATAGTCTACACACATTCTTAATTTATTTCAATTAGGCACTACCACTGTGTTAGCTAACCAATTCGGGTACTTAACTTCCCGAATGGAACCTTTTTAAGGAGTTTGGATACCTCGTCTTTGATGAATTCATGCTTGACTTAGGACTGAGGACTCCTCTTATGTCTAACCGAGTGGAACTTCGGATCTAGGCTCAGCTTGTGAGTAGTTATTTTCGGCGGGATCCTTGTCATATCAAGATGGGACTAAGCAAAACAATTTATGTTAGCTATAAGGAATTTAATGTTTTTTCCTGAGCTCGAGAGTTAACCCTGTACCCAGGTATACCTTCCGATCGGGCAAGTGTTTGATCAATATAACTTGCTCCAACTCCTCGACCATTGACTTGGTGGCATCAGAATTATAAGGGGAGATGAACGACCTGCGAACTCTGTAATTCATCATCCTTGCCTGCTTCTTGCTTTTTCAATTTGGTCGAGGACGGTGTCGATGATTTAGGTTCTTCCTTCCTAACTGACTCCAAGTTCTTTGATGTCAAGAGGGAAGACACCGGGATCATATCATCTACCACGAACATTTCTTTTGCGGCCGGCTGCTGTCACTAAATTGTTTTGATCCCTCCAAGTGTGGGGAACTTCAATGCCTGGTGCAGAGTCGAGGGTATTGCCCTCATGTTGTGAATCCATGGCCTTCTGTATAGAGTGTTGTACCTCATATCCCCCTCGATGATGTAGAACTTCGTTTCCTGAATGGTTTCGGTGGTGTTCAACGACAAGGTTATCTCCTCTTTAGTGGTTTCACACACCATGTTGAATCTGTTTAAAACTCGGACTGTAGACACTATTTGGTCTTGTAAACCCATTTGTTCCACGACCCTCGATCTGATGATATTGGCCGATCTACCTAGATCAATCAACACACGCTTAACTCGAGATTTATTTATGACTATGGAAGTTACCAGGGAATCGTTATGTGACTACACGATGCCTTTGACGTCTTCATCGTTGAAAGATATAGTTCTCTCCAGTAGATAATCTCGGGTCCATTTTTCCCTTGTAATGAACACCTTAGTGCACTTTAGCATCGGCCCTTGGGGGACGTCAACTCCACCAATGATCATTTTAATGACGTGCTAAGGTTCCTCTTGCTCGGTCTGCTTGTTGGAGTCCCTATTCCTGAAATGACTTTTGTCTTGATCACTCAAAAATTCTCGGAGGTGTCTGTTATTGAATAACCAGGCTACTTATTCTCTTAATTGTCGGCAATCTTCGATTCTGTGGTCGTGAGTGCCATGATACTTACACATTAGGTTGGGGTCCCTTTGGGCAGGATCGGATTGCAATGGTCGAGGCCATTTGGTATCTTTGATGCATCCGATGACGGATATGATGCTAGCAACATCGATACTGAAGTTGTATTCTGATTATCTAGGTGCCTCTCGGGCCCCGAGTGGTCTGTCGAAATCGTTCTTACTCATGAGTCCCAGATTATTGTGGCCTCGATCGTTCCTTATTTCACTCCTCTCAGGGTGGCGTCTGGACTCATTACCCCTCCGATCTCTGTTGTATGGTTGATACTGATCTCTGTTCGACCTTTGTTCATGATCGACGACTCTTTTGGATATGTCACTAGTTCTGAAGGGATAAACGGGTCTGGAAAGGGCCCGGAGCTGATCATCTTCGACCCTGATATTTGATTGGTACCTATAATGGACGTCGGCCCAAGTTACCGTCGGGTTTTCTATCAAATTTTGTTTCAACTGTTGCGAAGCCAATGAGCTTTGGGGGTTGAGTCATTGGGTGAATGCATGAACGGCCCAATTGTCCGTGACCAAAGGCAAATCCATCTGTTCCATTTGAATCTCGACACGAATTCCCTAAGCATCTCTGTAATGACCTTGCTGGTTGTTCTAAGAGTAATAGTCCCGATCCCCTGTTTACTGCTTCCCTCGTATCTCTTTCTACTTATGTGACTTGTCAGGAGGTTTTGTTTGTGCTTTCAGAGTGATTTGGGACACTTGGTCCCTAAATGGAAGCTTAAGTTCTAGGATTTTTACCATAGTTGGAATTGTGTGAAGACGACTCCGAATGGAGTTTCATCGGTTTCGTTAGCTCTGTGGTGTGCTTTTGGACTTAGGAGCGTGCCCGGATTGTGTTTTGGAGGTCTATAGCTAAATTAGGCTTAAAATGGTAAAAGTTAAATTTTTGGGAAGTTCGACCGAAAGTGGACTTTTTTATCTCGGGGTCGATTCCGAAAGTTGGAGTAGCTACGTAATGTCGAATATGACTTGTGTGCAAAATTTGAGATCAATCGGACGTGGTTTGATAAGTTTCAACATTGGTTGTAAAAGTTTGAAATTTTAAAGTTCATTAACTCTAAATTGGAGGGTAGTTCGTGTTTTTGGCATTGTTTGATGTGATTTGAGGGCTCGACTAAGTTTGTATGGTGTTTTAGGACTGGTTGGTATTTTTGGTTTAGGTCTCGGGGGCCTCAGGTGAGTTTCGAATGCTTAACAGATCAAAATTAAACTTGTGCATATTGCTGAAGTTTTTGGGCTTCTGGTGTTTCGCACCTACGGTGGGGAGACCGCAGGTGCGCGATCGTGTGTGCATAAGGTCAAGCGTAGAAGTGGATTTGGGATGTGTGGTCAGGGGTCACAGGTGCAAGGGAAATTCCGCATATGCGATGCCCGCAGATGCGCTTAAGGAACTGCAAGCGTAGAGAAAACTGCAGAAGCGGACAATAGTCCGCAGGCGCACACTCGCAGGTGTGATCCTTTTATCGCAAAAGCGAACCTAGCTCTCTAAATTCATTTCCACACCCGCGAATGAAATTCCACAGGTGCGACCGGAAGCCTGCAGAAGCGAAATCGTTGGGCAGTAAAGGGCTAAGTTCGAGGGTATTATTTCATTTTTCAATTTTGGGACTTTGAGAGCTCGGATTGAGGCAATAATTCAAGGATTTTTTAGAGAGAACTTTGGGGTAATGATTTTTAACTCGTTTATGGTTGTATTCCACTAATCTATATTTCGTTTCATCATCTAATTAAGGAATTTTGTTGAGAAATTTGGGGGAAATGGGAGAAGTTCTTCAACTAGTTTTTGAGTTTTGATTGGGATTTTGATATCAGATTTATATAATTTTGGTACGAGTGAACTCATGAGTGAATGGGTGTTCATATTTTGTGATTTTACCTGATTCCAAGACGTGGGCCCGAGGAGGCTTTTTAGAGCGATTTTTGGATTTCTTGTTAAAGTCTTGATTTCATTAATTAGCTTAGTCTATTATAGTTGTATTATTGATATGTAAATGTGTTTGACTAGATTTGGGCCGTTCAGAGTTGGATAATCGAGGAAAAGGCATTCTTACAAATTGATTTGAGCTTGGTTCGAGGTAAGTGGCTTGCCTAACCTTGTGGGGGGGGGGGGAATCCCCTTAGGATTTGGTACTGTTGTGATATGTGAGCATTGTGTACGTGAGGTGACGAGTGCGTACATAGGCTATTTGTTGTAAAAATCGATTTGTACTAAGTAGTAACCTATTTTCATCTTAATTGAGTTATACCAGCATATGTAGTTATCATGTTTAGTCTAATATTGCATGTCTACGTGCTTTAACCGCTTATTTGAACTCTCTGCAGCATGCCTAGTTGATTTCCTATTTTTCTTTGATCTTTATCAGTTAAAACTGTAGAATTCTTGTTGTTAACTATTGTATTTATTGGTTGAGTTATGTGTTTACTTTTGAGACTACGAGGTGGTACCTCGGGATTTCTCCCTGCACATTTACTTTTGAGACTACGAGGCGGTACCTTGGGAGTTCTCTCTATATATTTACTTTTGAGACTACGAGGCAATACCTCTGGAGTTCTCCCTGCACATTTACTTTTGAGGTTACGAGGTGGTACCTCGGGATATCTCTTTGCATATTTACTTTGGGACTACGAGACGATATCTCGGGAGATCCCATGCTGCTTACCCTATGTGTTGCACTGCTATTTGATGTATTTTCCTATTTTTTTTAAATTCTAGTCTCTTATTATAATGCTACATTCTCCTGCTTTATTTATTATATACTAGTGGGCCCTGACCTGATCTCGTCATTACTCGACTGAGGTTAGGCTTGGCACCTACTGGGTGCCGTTGTGGTGTACTCATGCTACTCTTCTGAACATGTTTTGTGTGCAGATCCAGGTGCTCATTATCAGCCACGCCATCAGTGAACACTGACAGTTAGAGACTTCAAGGTATATAGTCTGCGTCTGTAGACCTCAGAGTCCCTCTATTCTCTCCTATGTCAATTAACTTCTGTATTTTCTTTTATTAGACTCTGGTGTATAGAGATACTAGTTTCCTCCTGTAGCTTGTGACTTATGATGTTCTGGGTTTTGGGAATATTGTGTATTAATAGAGTGTTGGTTATTGTACATGCCGAGCAGCATTGTTACTAGTTCTTTAGTTGTTAAGTTTTACTTACATTTTTGTTATTTCTGCAATTGTTAGGCTTAACTAGTCGTAGAGACTAGGTGCTATCACGACATTTTTACAGAGGGAGTTTTGGGGTCGTGACAATTTCGTTATCCCTTTGCTTTACTTTGAAAAAGTCTGACTTCCTGGTCTCGACCTTGATGGCCCCGACGTGCGACTTTACAAAAGCATCTGCAAGCACATCAAATGAGTTAAGAGAATTAGAGGGTAAGTTGTGATACCATATCATATCTCCTTTTGACAACGTCTCTCCAAACTTTTTCAGCTGAACGGATTCAATTGCGTCATCTTCCAAGTCTTTACCCTTGATGGCGCACGTGTAGGAGGTCACATGTTCATTTGGATCAGTTGTTCCATTATATTTTGGAATTTCGGGCATACGAAACTTCTTTGGGATCGGCTTCAGAGTTGCGCTTGGAGGGAAAGACTTTTGGACAAATTTCCTGGAATCCAGGCCCTTCAGTATCGGTAGTGCTCCTGGGATTTGATCACAGGTCTCCATTTTTTTGTCGTTGGCTTCGATTTTCTTTTCTCCCGATTCCACCCGTTTTGTTAGTTCCTCAAGAATCTTTATTATCTCGAGTTGATCCTGGGTTCAGCTTCATCCGGCCTTTCTATGGCCGGTTCATTTCTGTGACTGTTTTCCCGGGATAGTTCAGGATCAATTCTACTAGGGGCGCGACTTTGGTTCTGCAACTGGGCTATTGCTGCCTCTTGAGCCAGTAACATTTCGAAGATCACCCGCAAGTTGATTCCATCACCTTCGTCTTCGTGTGTACTTGGGCCATCGATCGGGCTCCCTCGCGGATGCTGTTTCGGGGTCGGTAGGCAAGTTTGCTTCAATAGCCACATGTGATTTAGCATTGATCGGGTCCGCGACTAGAACTCTGTTGGGGTCAATAGGGGGCACCTCGTTGATGGGCACCGCCACATTGTTATTCTTGCTGTGATGGCCAGACTCAGCATCAATGTTCAAATGGGCAGATTTGGATTTTGACATTTTTTAATTAAAAGCTCAAAGAACAAGTGTAAAATAGAGTGCATTATGGAAATATGTATCAAATTGCCACTATTATACTTAGCCCCACAGTGGGTGCCAAATTGTTTACCCTAAAAAATGGATAACAATTAAATTTATCCGTGATTTTAAGGTATTGCGGATTAAATTAATACAAATGAAAAAGGCATTACATTAAAGAAATAAAAGACGTAATAAATTATCAAACTAATAGTGAGAGTGATCTCGGACTCAATAATGGCTTAACGGAGTGCCTGCCTTCGATCCTGGGCTCACACTAATGAAGAACTGATGAACAAAAGTAAGAACCTTGAATTACAGAGAGAATAAGAGTATATTTCCTTGATATGCGTGTTACAATGTGTCCTATGAATAATAAGTCTTCCCCTTTATATAGTAGGAGAATTTTACCCTAAGTACAATTCTAAAAAAGGTAAAATCTTCTGTTTCGCATATCACTGATTTTCTGCCGATACGAGCCGAGATTCACTTTTGCTTTCTTTTGAGTGCGTGTTATTAGAATAGACTAAGTGTAACGACCCGACCTGTCTTTTTCAGTATTTGCATTTTGTTCAGTTGTTTGAAGTCTTGAGTAGCTTCATATGATTCATTTTGACTTGTGTGAATCGTCGCTTTTGGTTTTCAGATGATCCAAAGTTGATTTGGAAGAATGATTCTAAATTGGAAAGCTTTAAGTTGGAAGAGTTGACTAAGTTTGACTTTTTGTGTATTTGACCCCGCATCAGAGTTTTGATGGTTCCATTAGGTCCGGATGGCGACTTTGGACTTGGGCATATGCACGGATTTGCATTTGGATGTTTCTTGAAGGTTTTGGCGTTAATTGGCGAAAATTGGCAATTTGGAATTTTGGAATGTTCCTAAGTTTGGCCGGAAGTTGACTTTGATGATATCGGGTTCGAATTTTGGTTCCAAGAGTTGGAGTAGCTTCTTTATGTCCTTTAGGACTTGTATGCAAAATTTGAGGTCATTCCGAGTTGATTTGATATGGTTCGGCACGAGATTTGGAAGTTGAAAGTTCAAAAGTTCATTAAGTCAGATTCGAGGTAAGATTCATGGTTTTGATGTTGTTATATGTTATTTGAGGTCGTGAGTAAGTCCATGTTATGTTTTGGGACATGTTGGTATGTTCAGACGGGGTCCCGAGGGGCTCGGGGGAGTTTCGGGTTTATTTCAGACCCTTTTCCTCATGTTTGGCATAGCTGATTCGCTGTTGGTTCTGGTGTTTCAGGCATTCTTCGCGATCGCGGAAGAATAAACGCGATCGTGTAAGGTATTGGGAGCTGCTGGTTGTTTCTTGATCACGTTTGTGAGAGGCGGACCGTGTTCGCGGAAGGTTTGGGGGTTGGTACATGGCGTTCGCAGGTGGAGTTTCACGATCACAGAGCAGCTGGGAGCTGGGGACTTCCTTCTTCGTGTTCGCATGACTGTGGACGCTAGGGGTGGGCATAAAAGTTGAAAAACCAAATTTCGAACCGGACCAAATTAATTCGGTATCGCTTTATTCGGTATTTAGAACTACTTCGGAAGAGGGTTTTCAGTTATTCAGTATTTCGGTACGGTCCTCGGAAATACCGAAATACCAAATTATTTAAGTACACGTTCCTTCATTTCCCAACACAAATTATCAATTTCCAGCCCAAAATCCTATTAAGACTAAGCCCAACGCCCCAACCCAACATTAGAATTTATTAGAAAAGTAAAGAATTTCTCATATTTGTTGTTGCTATGCTCATTAATCACTTTATTAGAATTTTTCTAATGATGTGATTTCTTTTTTAAATTATTATAAGTAAAGGAACTACTCACACTCAATTGATAAGCTCATGTAGTGATTTTTTTTATCAATTATTAGAAGAAGTGAAAGTACCGCTCACATTTTGTTGTTGCTATACTCATTATCACGTAATTAAAATTTTCTAAAGAATTAGAGTTCAATAGTTCAATGTTGTTTAGTTCACAAAGACATGGTACGATACCGAACCGTACCGAAATCGTATAGAACCAAACAAGAAAATACTGAACCGTACCGAACTACTTTAATACGTTATTTGGTATGCACAATTGATATACCGAATACCAAAGTACCACCGTAATTTTCAAATACCATAGCAAAGTACTGAACGCCCACCCTTAGTGGACGCGTTCGCGTAGTGTTGGTGCATGTGTTCATCGCATTCGCGAGGGTAGTGTTGCGAACGCGAAGCGTATTTTTTTTTTTTTTGGATGAGCTCATTTTGTGCATCGTGATCATGTGGGTGCAACCACGATCACATAGAGGACCACTCGGTAGAACACATAAGTATATGTTTCGTACCTTTGAATTACTTTATCACATTTTGAGTTGTGGAGCTCAGATTTGGACTATTTTGGAGACTATTTTCATTACATGGATTGGGGTAAGTGTATTCTACTCGATTTTATTTTTATTCCGNGCCTAAAATTCTATAAAATAAATTTTTGAGTTTTGAACATCGATTCGGAGTTGGATTTGACTGAAACTAGTATGGTTGGACTCGTAATTGAATGGGTTGTCGGATTTTGTGAGTTTTATTGGGTTTCGAGGTGCGAGCTCATGTTTGAATTTTTAGTTGACTTCGAGATTTTGATCAAAGATTCAAAGTTTATCATTTGGAATTATTTCCTTCGGTGTTATTTGATGCCTTTGAGTTGCTTTTGGCTAGTTTCGAGCTGTTCGGAGGATGATTTGAGCGGGATGCCGCTTCTGGGGTATCGATTTGGCTCGTTTAAGGTAAGTGTCTTGCCTAACTTTATTGAGGAAATTTTTCCTACTAACTTCCATTATTTGCTCCACTCGGGGGTGATACTTATATGAGGTGATGACTGTATATGTGTGTGCCAAGGTTAATCATACTCGGGGTAATTGTACTATAAATTGCGCCTTGTAGAATTACGTGACCTTCTTGCTTCATGTCTTACTTGACTTCTAGATTACTAAGAATATGGAATTGAATGTTGGAAACCAAGATCTTGTTTATTATAACTTGATTAAAATTTGACAGAATTTTGAAAAATATTGATGTGTCAAGTTCGGTCATCACTATGCTTAATAACCAATATATTGCTACGGCGGTTTTGAAATACTTGCACAATAAGGTTTCTTGACGGTTTTTTTTTTTTGAACTATTGTTGGCTTGAAAGTTGTTATTGAGGTTCATTTGGAATATTCATTTAACCAATCTCCTTGATGTTATTTATGCTTCCTACCTTGCTTGTCATTGGTATACATATGCTCGGTGAGGAAGAGACTAAAGAACGAAGGGTGATGTCATGCCTTTGCATATATATTATAATGTGAGGGAGAGTGTAAATCACGAAGAATGATGCCGTGTCATTTCATACATTTTATCATGTGAAAAAAGTGTAAAGCACGAAAGGTTATGCCGTGTCATTTCATTTGAGAGTAAAATCACGAAGGGTAACGCCGTGCCATTTCATTTATATAACCATATTTTTATATTATCATGAGTTCATGGCACGAAGGTATTTCCGTGCATGTGAGGACGAGGAACATGCCTCATGTTGTGATATATTTTCCTTGTATGTACATCCATGTCTTTACCTGGAGTTATTATTGTTTCACCTATGTTAGCTATGTGACCTGTCGTTGTTGTTCTGTCTTTGTCCTCTATCTGGATTGTTGTTGTGTTGTTCGTGCCTTCTATCTATTTAACTACAAATATGATGCATTCTGTTATTATATCCACATCCATGGAGTTTCTATTTTGTTGCATTTTAGTATAAGTCTTCTACCATGTTAGTCATTCATGCCTCTATTTGTTAGCTTATAAAGATCATGATTTCCCTTCTTATTGTTATATTTACATGTATGCCTTCTACCATGCTAGTTAAGTGAAATTATGTTCTTCTTTCCTAATTAATGTCATTACTCATATGCCTCCTACCTAGGCCAATTCTGTCGTCCACATGTACTGCCTCGTTCATTATTACTACTTGTGTATTTCCTACTTTGTCTTTACTATTAGCGACAATTCTTTCACCTGGTTGGTACTGTTATACGTATATTTCGTGAGGATGAGATAAATGCATGAAGGATACTTTTGTGCCATTTGATTTGATGTATTGAGAGATTTCTAACACTATGAAAGTTATGGATTTATTATTGTGATTTGCTGGTTATCGCTCCACATAAAGGATTGGTCGTGATAGTGAGAAATATTAATCATGATTCTTCTAGAAATCATTTACTACTTCGCATATTTGTTTCCTTGTAATCTATTTTGTTATGTTCTAGTATTGTTCTATTGCTAGTCTTATGCACAGGTTATACCGGTGGGTATCTTTTAACTAAAAAACCTCGTCACCACTTCACCGAGGTTAGTCAAGATACTTACTGAGTACATGGGGTCGGTTGTACTCATACTACACTTCTGTACCTTGGATGCAGATTTTGGAGCGGAGCTGCGGGTGAGGACGGGGGCTAACTCTGAAGGTGTTTATGCCTTCCGGATGTGGCTACCACTTGTCCCTGGGTAGTTCTCGAGTTGAATTCTGTTTAACTACATTTCAGACAGAAGTTTTATTTATTTCATATCCGTTTTTGAGATAATTCGGTCTTAGTAGCTCGTGTCTTATACTACCAGTCCTTGGAATGTTCTATGAAAATCCAAAATTATCATATGTTGATCACCATTATTTTATTAGAATTGTGGTAACTGTTAATTGGCTAACCTGACGGGTCGGGTTAGGTTCATCACGACTAGTGGATTTTGGGTCGTGACAAGTTAGTATCAGAGCACTAGGTTCATATGTTCAATGAGTCATGAGAAAGTGTTTAGTTGAGTCTTGCGGATCGGTATGATGATGTCCATACCGATCTTCGAGAGGCTACAGGGCATTTAGGAAAATTTCCCTTTCTTCTTTCCTTATCATGCGACCTTGTTTCAGCTTGAAACCTACGATTTTGATTCTTTCTATTCATTCATATGTGATATGGCACACTCAGTATTTGCTATGCGCCAATGATGTGTGATGCAGCAGATGGATTACAAAGGCCTATGGATGCTTGATTATCATCGTGATGTGTTGTCTAGTCTCGGAAGCATATGCATTGTTGGATCTTTCAGACGTTCATTTTTGGTATGAAGCTAATTCTTGTATCTGGTTGAGAAGCACGAACTCGGGAAGACCGACTGGAGGCCTAGTTGTTGTGATTGTGGTGAGTTCATGGTAAGGTGTTGATTTTAGTACAACCGGTGGGTTATCTCCCACGTGATGAGTTTGGATTGTGTGTTTCTTATGAGGTTTCCATTCTGTGGAATATATATTTTATCATTTTAGAGCATTTGGGGGAAGTTTGCTTGACTATTGCTAGGATGGGTAATCGTTTGGCAGAGTCTTAGGGATGTTCTATGACTAGTATTGCATGATTTTTGAAGTATTCAGATGAATAACCATGCGGGATCATGGAAGCTATGAAGATATGATATCTTGGACTACTGATGATGTGTTCTACGGCTTCGGGCTAAGTGGGGGAATCTGTTAATGACAATCAAATTGTAGGATCAGTTTTCGGGCCGAGAGATTGTTTGGTTATTCCTTCAAATAGTCATGTGATAGTGAAGCGCGGGTCGCTCGATGCGTATTTGATGTGTATTGATGATCAGAGTAAGGTGAGTGGTTATCGAGAAGGTTTTGATGAGTTCCAGGTCTTATGTAGCATTTAAGGACTTCTGAATTTATGTACGAGTAGGGTTGAGATCAGTAGCGAATGGTGATCAGATCTTGCGGTAGTTTCATGCCAAGAATGAATCTACATGGCAATATTGTAGCGATGCAGGAAACGACTTCGGATTCGCAGAAGTTTCCTTCAGAGCGAGCATATCGGATTGAGTTACTACTCGGTTGAGTTAGAGGCGGTCGGTTCTGGTGACTCGATTATGTATTAATAAGTGCCGAAGAATTCATCATGGTTATGACCACGGCCGGAGTTGGTGTTTGCGACATGTATAGAAGCTATATTATATGGTGACGTTCTCCTAGATTGAGTTAAATGAAAGATTCATGGTTGATGAGATGTTCAATTTGCTCATGGTTAAGAGACGATTATGAAATTTTGTAGTGTCACGAGTTAGTATGTTAGAGGCGATGCGCCATGTAAGGTTGAAAGTTGCATGTACAAGGTTGAAGTTTAGTTTTGGAGGGAAGGATGTGAGTTCTTGATGACACGGACGATTTCAGGTGTTTAAGATTATGCTTGCACTATTTGTTATCGCTGGAGGAGAGTTCGCTTGTTGGCAGGTGCATTATGTTTTGACTTGTGGGTATTTTTCTGTAAGATGATAGAGTATGAGTGACGTATCAGCCATTTGAGTAGCTGTGTTGAGATCGGATATGGATATTCTTGTATACATGAGGTTCGAAGACTGGATGTTCTCGTTGGCAAACTATTCCTTGATTGCGAATTATGAAGAAATGTTAAGGATTGGGTGATGGATGGTGTGTGTTATGGAAAGGTTGCTGTGGATTTTTGGAAGGTTATTTACCTGTTTGGGAATTATTAGAATTTGGTTTTGGGAGTATTTGTGGGCCTAATGAGAGTGTGTATTCTGTATCAGATCAGATTTGCTTGCTCCTACGTAGTTGTTACCACATGTATATCATCGGTCGGAATGAATGGTATTCGTGTCTTGGTCTAAGTTATGCGTTTCTCTCTTATGCTATGATCGGTTGTAAGGGTTGCATGATTCTTCGCACGCATATTGTAATTATGTTTAGGCCATATGGCATTATGGGCGAGATGGCCCTCGTGATGTTTACTTGCTTATTACATCATAGTTGTGCTTGTCTTTCTAGTGTTGTTTGTGCCTAATCATTTTCCCACGGTTATATTTTGTGCACTCTATCATGCTTGTTGTTGACGCTCATGTGATAAGCGAGCCCGAGTATTATGGCTCGATGGGTACCATATGTGGATTGATATGATTGGTTGGGGTTGCGTTCCACAACGTTACTGTGATGAGATGTAAGTCCTTATGCTTATTTCGTGTATTTTTCTTTCACTTGGTTGTAAATAGTTCATAGGAAAATGTTAAAACTACCATGCCTACTTAACTTGCTTAGTAGCCTTCTTATCTAACTTTCTTACTAATATTAGTCGTGTCTTAATTATTGCTTGTTGGGTGTACGGAACCGCATTGTGTAGGGCTCCATATGGTTTTTGTTGATACTTGTCGGTTGGGCTTCTTGTATTGGCTGAGATGAGGTTTCTGGACGTGAGATTTGTAATATCGTATTGGGATAAGGAATGTTTGGAAGAATGATACCATATTTACGCGAAGGATTTGGGCAATGACCCTGGTCGGATGAATGGGCTTCTTGGATTATTGATCAAATGAGTGGTTAAGAGATTTTGTGTGTTCCTTCAACATAGATATTGTAAGAAGGTTTTGAGAGAGGTTTATTTTATATGAGGTCTACTTCCTGTAGCGGATTTACTTCTGGGTAGCTATGATGGTCATCAGTTATCGTTGTGAGTATCTGAGTGATGTGGTATATCACTTGATTACATCTTGGGTCATGGTTATGGCTTGGCACAACATGTTCAGACTTATACAGTATGTAGATGTGAGATTCGGGTCTTGTGATAAATTTCAGATGTTGGAGATTAGGTTCTAAGGTTTACGAACTAAGGTTGAAGTAAGGATCTTCAATTATGTTGTGTTGCCAGATTTATATGGATTGGGGTGATGTGGGAGCAGCCCCGGGTATGTGCATGGTAATGTTACACTGTGATTTGATGGCCTTGGAATGACTCGTGGCACGTTCGAGGACGAACATATGTATAAGTGGGGGAGGATGTAACGACCCGACCGGTTGTTTTCAACATTTGCATTCCGTTCAGCTATTTGAAGTCTTGAGTAGCTTCATATGATTCATTTAGACTTGTGTGAATTGTCGGTTTCAGTTTTCAAGTGATCCAGAGTTGACTTAGAAGAATTATTCTCAACTGAGAAGCTTTAAGTTGGAAGAGTTGACAAAGTTTTTCTTTTTATGTATTTGATCTCGGATCAGAGTTTTATGGTTTCGTTAGGTCCGGATGGCGACTTGTACTTAGGCGTATGCCCGAATTTGCATTTTCATGTTTCTTGAAGGTTTTGGTGTTAATGGTGAAAGTTGGCAATTTGGAGTTTTGGAATGTCCCTAAGTTTGATAGGGAGTTAATTTTGATGATATCGGGTTAGGATTTTGGTTCCCGGAGTTGGAGTAACTTCGTTATGTCATTTGGAACTTGTATGCAAAATTTGAGGTTTTTCCAAGTCAATTTGATATGATTCGACACGAGATTTGAAAGTTGAAAGTTAAAAAGTTCATTAAGTCCAATTCGAGGTGTGATTCATGGTTTTGATGTTATTATGAGTGCTTTGAGGTCTTGAATAGGTATGTATTATGTTTTGGGACATGATGGTATTTTCGGACGGGTCCCGAGGGGCTCGGGGGAGTTTCGGGTTGATTTCAGACCCTTTTCCTCATGTTTGGCATAGCTAATTCTCTGATGGTTCTGGTGTTTCAGGCATTCTTCGTGATCGCGGAGGAATATATGCGGTCGTGTAGGGTATTGGGAGATACTGGTTGTTTTTGAGGCAGACCGCCTTCACAGAAGGTAGGGGGTTGGTACATCGCGTTTGTAGGTGGAGTTTAGCGATCGCGAAGCAGCTGGGAGCTGGGAACTTCCTTCTTCGCCTTCGCAAGACTATGGACGTGTTCGCGTAGTGTTGGTGGATGTGTTCATCGCGTTCACGAGGGTAGTGCCGCGAATGCGAAGCGTATTTTTCTGGCTGAGCTCATTCTGTGCATCGCGATCGAGTGGGTGCAACCGCAGTCACGATCGCGTAGAGGACCACTGGGCAGAGCACATAAGTATTTGTTTCGGACCTTTGAATTATTTTATCACATTTTGAGTTGTGGAGCTCGGATTCGGACGACTTTTGGAGGCTATTGTCATCACATGGATTGGGGTAAGTATATCCTATTCGATTTTTATTCTATTCCGTGATTCTATCTTCGTTCTTGGCAATTGGATTATGAGTTTTAAAGATAAATTTGAGGGGTTTTGCCTAAAATTCTATAAAATGAATTGTTGAGTTTTGAACATTGATTCGGAGTCGGATTTGAGTGAAACTAGTATGGTTGGACTCGTAAATGAATGGGTTGTCGGATTTTGTGAGTTTCGTCGGGTTCTAAGGTGTGGGCCCGAATTTGACTTTTTAGTTGACTTCGAGATTTGATCAAAGATTCGACCTTTATCATTTGGAATTGTTTGTATTATATGATGCCTTTGAGGTTCTTTTGGCTAGTTTCGAGCTGTTCGGAAGATAATTTGAGCGGGATGTCGCTTCCGGTATCGAACTCGTTTGAGGTAGGTGTCTTGCCTAACTTTGTTGAGAGAATTTTCCCTACCATTCCATTATTTGCTACATGCGGAGGTGATGCATATATGGGTGACGAGCGTATATGTGTGTGCTTGGGTTAATCATGCTCGGGGGGTAATTATACTATAAATTGTGCCTTGTAGAATTACATGACCTTCTTGTTTCATGTCTTACCTGATTTCTAGATTACTAAGAATATGGAATTAAATGTTAGAAACCAAGATCTAGTTTATTATAACTTGATTAAAATTTTATGGAATTTTGAGAAACATTGATGTGTCTAGTTCGGTCATCATTATGATTAATCACCAATAAATTGCTACTACCGTGATTCTTGAGATATTAGATTCTATACTTGAGTTGTAGATCATTTTTTAGATTTGTTGAAATACTTGCACAATAAGGTTCTTGAGGGTTTTTTTGAACTATTGTTAGCTTGAAAGTTGTTATTGAGGTACATTTGGAATATTAATTTAACCACTCTTCTTAATGTTATTTATGCTTCCTACCTTGCTTGTCATTGATATACATATGTTCGGTGAAGAATAGTGTAAAGCACAAAGGGTGTTGCCGTGCCATTTCATATATTTTATCATGTGAAGAAAAGTGTAAAGCATGAAGGGCGATGTTGTGCAATTTCATTTGAGAATAAAAACATGAAGGGTGATGCCGTGCCATTTCATTTATATTACCATGTTTTTATATTATCATGAGTTCATGGAACGAAGGGTGTTTCCATGCAGGCGAGGAAGAGGGACGTGCCTTATGTTGTGATATCTTTTCCTTGGTGTACATTCATGACTTTACCTGGAGTTATTCCTGTTGCACCTATATTATCTATGTGACTTGTCGTTGTTCTGTCTTTGTCATCTATCTCGATTGTTGTTTTGTTTTCCATGCCTTCTATCTGTTTAACTGCAAATATCATGCCTTCCTTCCTGTTGTTATATCCACATCCATAGCGTTTCTATTTTGTTGCATTTTAGTATAAGTCTTCTACCGTGTTAGTCATTCATACCTCTATTTGTTAGCTTATTAAGATCATGCTTTTCCTTCTTATTTATTATATCTAAATCTATGCCTTCTACCATGCTAGTTAGGTAAATTATGTTCTTCTTTCCTAATTAATGTCATTACTCATATGCCTCCTACCTAGTCCATTTTTGTCGTCCACATGTACTGCCTCGTTCATTATTACTACTTGTGTATTTCCTACTTTGTCTTTACTGTTATCGACATTTCTTTCACCTGGTCGGTACTGTTATACGTATATTTAGTGAGGATGAGATAAATGTATGAAGGGTGTTGTCGTGCCATTTGATTTGATATCTTAAGAGCGTTTCTCATGTTATGAAAGTTATGGATTTATTACTGTGGTTTGCTGGTTATCGCTCCATGGAAAGGATTGGTCGTGATAGTGAGAAATATTAATCGTGGTTCTTCCAGAAATCATTTACTGCTTCGCGTATTTGTTTCCTTGACTCTATTCTGTTATGTTATAGTATTGTTCTATTTCTAGTCTTAGGCACAGGTTATATCAGTGAGTATCTTTTAACTAAAAAGCCTCGTCACTAATTCACCGAGGTTAGTCAAGATACTTACTGAGTACATGGGGTCGGTTGTACTCATACTACACTTCTGCACCTTGCGTGCAGATTTTGGTGCAGAGCTGCGGGTGAGGACAGGGACTGACTCTGAAGATGTTTGTGCCTTCTGGATGTGGCTACCACTTGTCCCTGGGTAGTTCTCGAGTTGAATTCTGTTTAACTACATTTCAAACAGAAGTTGTATTTATTTCATATCCGTTTTTGAGATAATTCGATCTTAGTAGCTCGTGTCTTATACTACCAGTCCTTGGAATGTTGTATGAAAATCCTAAAATATCATATGTTGATCACCATTGTTTTATTAGAATTGTGTTAACTGTTAATTGGATAACCTGACGGGTCGGGTTAGGTTCATCACGACTAGTGAATTTTGGGTCGTGACATTGGGTACATCTTAAGGAGCTTGAATCTTAGTTTTGGAAATTTTGGTAGAGTTTTGAGGTGGTTTGAATTGAAAATTCGAATTAGAAGATGAACATGAAGAAAAAAATACGTGTATCACATTGTATATCATTTGTGTATCACATATGTATCATATTTGTATCAAAGTATATCACTTGTATATCCAGTATACTAGTGTGTGAGATACATATGTGATACATGTGTCGCAAAAGAAGTTTTTTAACTCTATTTTTTAACTACGAATTTTGATGCCAAATCAGTCCAAATCACCTCCAATCTTTCTCAATTTTTGTATATTGACTCATCTATATGTTTTCAATGAATTTCAGCCATACCAATTGAAAAAGTCTTTTTTTCTTAGACTTTTGGAATTGTATTTCATCACCTTATTCACTACATCATCCATGAAGTTCCCATTCCACCTTGCATCTAATGTTGCTAATCACTCTTAAACATATGGATGAGGATCTTTGCGTGTGGTTCTTAGAGAGAAATAACCTTATTTATTTGAGTTTTTAATTTTTTTATGTGCTTGGCTTAGTTTTGGTAAGTCTATGACTAATGGCTAGAGGTTGGTAAGTTGGAACTTATTTGGAACATTTTTTTTAAGATTCCTTTTAACTTTTATATTTGTAAAGCCTCAAATTGGAATTTCTCAAGTTTGGGAGACTGTGAATTCTCCCAAAAGTGATCATATTCAATATTAGATCTAATATCTCATCCGTTTTTGCATTACCATTTTCAACCGCCGATATATGACCGACCAGTTCGATTGTCACCCCTAGTTCATCCCATGAAGTCCTATGGGTTTCTGGGCTTTTTATGTATGTCTCCAACAGAGGCCCAGCAAATAGTCTGGAATCAAGCCCAACAAATTCAACAACACTATTACATGTCGTCTTCGCCCAAAATTCTCTCAGATAATCATCTATCACTGCAACGCCGCGCTTTATCTCCTCTTCTGCAACTCTCTCTCTCTCTCTTACTTACTCACTGAGTCGCACTAACTCCATGGGCTCAGCTTCTACACTCTCTCTATGCTCTCACTCAACGGTAAACCCATTCTCCACCTTTTACCTCATCCATTTACTATAAATAAACTGAATTCTCAAACAAAAATAAATATCTAATTTCTCCCTTTTTTTTGTGGTAATTTTTAGGTGAATTTTGAATTTCATCAGAGAAAACTAGGGTTTGGAAGGGACCAAACAATAAACAGCTCACACAGCAGCTACGTTTTGCTTCCTATTTCGCCTTCACTGTATTTCAGTAGTAGTAGTAATGGAAGTAAATGCTTGCGATTGAAACGCGTAATTGTTCGAGCTGCCTCGTCTAGTAGTACCGGTTCGAGACGTTCGTCGAGTTCTCGGAGAGTTTACAAGGAATCACAAGCTCAAGCGCCAACATTACCTGTTGATCAAATTGCTTCTTTTGTTGTGCCCGCCGGTGCTTTTGTGATTATATCTTTTGGTATTCACATTTTGCCTAATTCTTATCTTTTTTTTTACTGAATTTGTTGTTTGCTAATCTTTTACGAAGACTACTAGAGTGAAGCGGAATGGATATAGAAGATTCATTTAGTGTAAGGAGTTTTTACACTCAGCGTAGATTTTTGATCAGGTATAGTAATATTTCATGACTAGAGGCATCCAGTTGATGCAGAAACTGATAACAAAAGAGATAAATCTCCCTGCAAAACATACAACCATATCCACCTAACTACTCATGGAACATAGAAAATCAAGAAATAAAATAGGATTATCTACATCAAAATGGTTCCCTCAAACAAAAAGATTAAGCAAACATCTTATACTCCAACTATCAGTGGAGTTTAACCTGTGATTGTAGGTTTCTTACCTTTTTACCAATTGATATTTAGCATAGAGATTTGGTTGAATAATCTAATAAGTGACCTGATTGTGTAAATATCTTTTAAGCTATCAATGCGACGAACTTAAACTCTTTACTCGAGTAGTTTGCGTTTTTTGTCTACTCTTATTTTTAGTTAATACTAGTAAATATACCAAGAATCACAATTTAAAGAAGTTTAAATATAGCTCATTAGGACGAGCAGTATCTATTGTTTCTGAGAGTATGAATATCTTCTAACTTAATTTTTTAATAGGGTCTCTCTCTCATTGCTTTTTCCTTTCAATCTTACTTTTACACCTTACAACTTTGTGGAGAATACGGTGGGTGTGGTGGATGCTGTAATGAGAATTGAGAAGTATTGGAAAAAATTTCAAAGGAAGATAGCTATTGGATTTTTGAAGCAGGATTACAAAATAATAAGCTCAAGTCTATGTTTTCCATTGTGTAGTTGTTTGTTATTGTCTTTTTATGTTCTGTTTAATTTCTTGAGATTACAGTTCCATCTTTTTGCATCAGTTTAAACTCCATATAATGCACCTTATAACTTTTGCAAACTAAATAAAATTTGCTCGTTGTTCTTGCATTTTTCCTCTTCGCCGTGCCAAATTAGTTGTCTAGGCAAGGCTTTAATATTTAGGGTAGAGGGAAGATGTAAATGGTATTCCAATTTAGGCAGATGCTGGAACTGGCACTAGCTTTATGCTACTTATGTTTATAATATCTTTACCATTCTTAACCCTCAGGGGTTGGCCCGGTGGCAATTGACTTGAGCCTTGGGGTTTGCTCCCTTTCAAGGTCTCAAGTTCGAAACCCACTGGGTGCAAACAATTTCTGAGGGCCATCGGACTGGGTAAAACCTGATTTAACCGTGGTGCACTTGCGGGAAACTCCTTGCCGAGGGTCTGTGCACCCCTGGGATTAGTTGGGGCTCTAAGAGACTCGGACACCCAGGGCTATCAAAAAAAAAAAAAAAAAATATCTTTACCATTCTTACACCCAAGGGTGTGGCTTAGTGGTCAAGAAAATGGGTGCAAACTTTTGAGACTAAGGATTAAATCTCAGCAAAGACAACAAACACTAAGTGGTTTCTTCCAATCTGCCTAAGTGGATAGAGTTACTCAGTACATGTGCTGGTGGAAGGTAATAGGTACCCATTTGAATAGTCTATGTGTGCGCAAACTAGCCCGAACACCATCATTATCCCAATAGAATCCTTACCATTCTCCCAAAAGAAAAAACAATCAGTGATGCTTGAATAGGTCAGGCTTCATGCGGTACCCAAAAAGAAAGGAAGTGTTTCATGAGGTCTTGTAAGAAAAGTCTCAACTTAATAATGAAGTTTCAAGTTATCTGAGTGCTTGGCACTATGTTCCAGACTCTGTAGTTCAACTATGAAGTAGAACTAAATTCTTTAAAGCAGTACATCCTGCGTTAAATCACCGTCTTTTTATTAAATTGTTTATGATTAAAAAATGAGTAAACAGACTAAGAACTTGTAATTGTTCTTAGCATTGGCTCACATTTAGAACTTAGAAGTGCAGCACACTTGTTCAAACTCGAACTTACCTTCATTAATTCCAGTTAGCTCGTTTATGGTGTCCCAGCTTCTATTTTTGGTGTCTATGGCTAGAAAAGAATAGCAGATGCTTTGAAGGAAACTCTTCTCCTATTCATGCTTTGAAGTGTAGATGTCTTACAAATACTTTTTGCTGGAGTAAACATCATACCGTAAATGTTTTTGATCAGATTTTTGTCTTTATTAGCTCCTTAGAAGGCATATAGGGTGATCACTGTTTCAGGAGCTATTTCTTCTTTTTTTTTCTATCCTTTTACTTGTAATTCGCAGCATCTACTGGGTGCATTTTTAATGAAATACATCTTGATTAAAAAAAAGTTCCAGTTAGCTCGTTACAGCGAAACAGGATTGCCGTTTTCATTTTTTAGCACTTCGTATCATTTTAAATGTTTCAGTGCGTTTATTCCCATGAATGGATCGTGTACTTTGACATTGTGACCCACCTACTATTTAGTTGGCAATCTGTTGCAATCATTTAATTGTTTCTATTTCTTAATTATCTAAATAGGTTAGCCATTGGAAAATGTATATCCCCTCTAAGTCAGCGATTTCTCTTACAGCATTTGAGGAATAGATGATGCAACAGCTTCACTAATTCATTCTTTGAACTAAATCCTTTCTTGTAATGAGGCTTGCTTATGTTGTCATCTTTTAGTTGTCAACTATAGTTCTATTCTTGACGGGCATGTAGTGTGTGATGACTTGTCCCGCATTTTATGCAGTTTTCATTTGACTGTCTCCTGAAAGTCAAGAGAATCAGGAAGAGGAGTATTCTTCTTAATCATGTAATTGCTAGAAGTTAATAGAATTGTTAAATTTTGTTACAGCTGTTAGAGAGAGCATATTTATTATTTATCTTTATATATCTGCAACATGTCCCCTCACGTGCGGGACTGGCTCTTTTTCACGAACCAAGTACATGAAAATTCATTTTGATACAAGTGGTGGTGAAACTTGAGCTCAGGACCTTTGCCTAAAAAGGGCAGCCCGGTGCACTAAGATCCCGATATGTGCGGGGTCCGGGGAAGGGCCTGACCACTGCATTTCTGCAAGAGGTTGTTTCCACAGCTCGAACCCGTGACCTCTTGGTCACATGGCAGCAACTTTACCAGTTACACCAAGGCTCCCCTTCTAGCTCAGGACCTTTGCCTGCTCTAATATAATGACCATATAATCACTTCATCTATAGCCCATACCCTCAGTAATGTGGAATTCTTACCAGAATCATTAGTAATTGTGAAAAATATTCTTAATGATAATGTTGTAATATTTTAAGAATTCCAAAAGCTAGAAAATCTGACGTAATGTAGGTTAAACATCCTATATAAGGAGTCATGTTGTGTTTTGTTAAGAATTATTTTTACCAAAGATTTCTTCTTTTTCCCATTTCAAGTGTTACATATCTTAGTAAGGGCTTAAATAATTTCTACCTATCGACATGTCGCAGTTCAGCCCGACCGAACTATTTTTTTTAAACTAATTGTGCCTCTTTTTATTGATCCCTCTGGTGTCACTTTCTTTTTGGTAGCTGTACTGGTGTTATCGTGTCTTTCAGATGGAACCACAACTTTTCTTGTACCTTCTAGGTTACTATTTAGTGTCAATTCGAGTTGCATCATTGATGTCCTTGAGATTTACCTGACCTTATTTCTTTTCCTTAGACAGTAATTCCTTGTCCATGCGTGCTGCATGAAGCACTTTCTTTTGCTATGCAATTACCAGTAACTTTTCAGGAGAAATAAATTCCACCCATGCCTTTGCTTTTTAGTGACGTTTTCTGCTACTATTTCCTCCAGTGACTTTTTAGTAATTTTTTTAAAAAAAAATAAAAGATGAGAAACATCAAGTTATTTCACCATTTTGAATTTGAAGAGGCATGTTTAAGTTGAGAGAATCGATAAAAGTATTGTTAAATTTTTTTAGTGATTATGTTATTCTTGAAAGTCAAGTGAATCAATAATAATGTTGTCTAAGTTTTTCTTAATCTTTATGTTATATTAATTAGAATCCTAAAGTTGGTAAACTTCCTTCTTAATGTTTTTTATGGTTTAAACTTCCTACTTAATATACTTCAACACATTTAGATAAGGAGCTCTCTTATTATGCGGTTAACCTTTGATTTCAAAAAGAGTTTATTTCTCTTTTTTTTTTACACTGTCAAATTCTTATAAACAGTTCATCAAGCACTGATTTCATTGCTTCTAATTAGGCCAAAATACATATGCGACCCCTTAAACTTGCCTCAATATTTCATTTAGATGTTTAAACTCGAGTTAGTACCTATTGAACCCCTAAACTCATTCAGAAATGTTTTTTGCTGACGTGGCAGAATGTGTGTTTTGCACTCTCTCTGAGCGCGTGTAGTATCTAAAAAATGGTTAACTTTTTCCTTTTTCTCTTTTCCCTTTTGCTTTTCTCTTTTCTTAGAAGCTGTTGACCCACCTTGCCGGAAATTTCTTGTCGACGACGAGTTCCATGGCTTGCTTGCAAAACTAATTTCTCATCTATTTCACCTAGCCAGTACCTTCCTAATTGCCAATGTTGCGGAATTCGAATTAATCTCTCTCACCTCCTGCCATTCTTCTCTAAGTGTGTTACAGTTAAGCTCGAGTCCCTGAATAATAAAACTCACAAGCTTGTCTTATCACCATTAATGGCCCAGTACCCAGCATCAAATTCTTCTTTTTATCAGTTCTATATCCCAATTTCTGCTTTGTAAGAATCCAATTTTTAATGTGGTTCGATGTATCAACTGTAAATTGATTTAAGCAAAAAGGTGGCAATAAATGACTATCGCTACCAGCTCCTCGTCGCTCTCTGCCTTATTGGTCAATATCATCAACACCCCACTGGCCAATTCCGTCAAAAAGCACAACCACTCTTCCAGCAAACATCTAGCTAGATGAGCTTATGTGCAACTCTTTGAGACAGAGGAATCGGGGGATAGGATTGGACTTCGTTCATAAAATTGATTTGTTAGGACTGGACTTCGCTTGACAAGTCATATTTATTTTCGACATGTATATTTCTTATTGTGCCATTTTCCATGTCTGACACGTTTAATACACGCGCTTTGTTTTGTTTGTAAGCTGTCAAAATTGTGTTTAATAGATAAACTTCTGGAGGAGTTTAAGCGTTCAATAGGTACGCTTGAGTTTAGGTGTCTAAATGAAATATCCAGGCAAGTTTAAAATGTATTTGGCCCTTCTGATTAATTCTAGCTTTTAGAGTTCAACTTTATCAAAAAAGAGGTTTAAATTTCCCAGAGCTCTTTCTTCAAAAAAGAATTGATGAAGCTGCTTAACTCTGCATCTTCAGAAAGAATAAAGTTCTTAGTATTACCACATTGTTTACTGGTTCCACCATTGACTATAGGCCCTTGCCATCTTCTATTGCTGCTCCCTTCTCTTTGTACTCGTTACACGTAGTATCTTTTCTACTTTAGCCTGTGATTTTTTTCTGGAGGTTGAGTCTTGTATGAACATGGCAGTTTGACTGAAGAATATTTCTACCTATAATTGTGACCAGAAATAGTAATCTTAAATAAAAGGAGGATTCTCTATATTGTGCTAATCTATGTATTCAGTTGACAGTTTTGTGGAAGCTGGTGGAGAAAATTCTTCAACCCAAACCAGACAAGACTTCAGCAGAAGAAAGCAAATCTACTGAAGGAGTAAAGTGGTTCATCGCCCCTGGGACAAACTTGTTGCCTGGTTTTGGTGAAAAGATTGAAAGAGAATCCAAGCTAAGGCTTATTGAGTTTTCTAAAGAGCTTAGATCTTTCAACATTGTTGACATGTCAGGTAAAATTGCACTTAGGTGCTGGTTCAGCTGCTTCACATATTAAAATTGGTGTTCAAACTATGCTAAGTGCTGGCGTAAAAGATTTCTATCAGGAACTGTAATTATTTTTGGTTTTCAGGAAAGTGATGATGTCTGCAAAAGATTTACCTAAACGTGTTAATTTTTAAGCACCCACCTCAACCCCAGAAAGAAAACGAACAAATATCGGAGATGCTGTTTTTTCCTTGTTTTGTGATAAATCATGTTTTGCTTACTGATAGTGTCTTAAGAATATTTCCTAGACTTGTTGCAAGTTTAAGCTCCCCCCACCCCATCCCCCCACCCCCAACACACACACACACACACACACCCAACCCCACGCTCAAGACACCATGTTCAAATCTTTGCTGCATTTTCCTTGTTTTGTGACTACTGACTAGACATGGTTTACTTACTGATTATGGAACTATAATTTTCAAGTCGCAAGGTGCTTGGTTGAACATTTTAGTGTTTGGCAGGTCGAAACTTTGGAAATGACGGGCTAATTTTCCTAGCAGAGAGTTTAGCATATAATCAGGTAATGTATTTTTGCCTCTCTCTCTCTCTTTTTCGCCCCTCTCCCTCCATCCTTTATCAGTATAGAGTTTGACATTATTAGTACAAGAGGTTTCACCATGGTCTGTCTTGCTAATCTAAGAGGATGAAGCCATGATGATTGTAATGTAGACAAGTAACAACGGAAACCTTATTATTATTCGTTGAATAATTTTTTGAACAAGCGTGGTTCCTTACCAATGTACCATTCCTTTCTTTGCGTGTTATTTCCAGACAGCAGAGGAAGTGAATTTTGCTGCTAATGGAATAACTGCTGAAGGAATGAAGGCCTTTGATGGCATCTTGCAATTAAATATTTCACTAAAGACTCTTAACCTATCTGGAAATGCTATTGGAGATGAAGGAGCCAAGGTAATGCACAGATAGTATAGGTTGAAATTTAAAGCATTAAATTCTTGCAAGACAGATGGCTGCTAAGCTGATCCTAACTTTCCCTGTACGCTTCTTGACTATCATTCCAATTTAACATGCATATTTGCACCCATATTTTCTATTGTACTTCTTATATGTCTCTAGGCACTTCAGGATCAACATGAATATTTGGTGTTTATGGTTGTGCATATGTTACCATATTTCGTGTTAGTCTGAGTCAGAGTTTTTTGCATATCCCCTGAGTTTGTTGGTCTTAAGGAAAAGCATCAAACTGAGGCCTTTAGCTGATTTGTTTCTCTCAAGTCCAGAAACATCATGCTTAATAGCTGCTAAATGGTTATCTGGAGCAGTTGTATTTCTCTTACTATTACTTTATGCAAATAACTTGTTAGAGAATATATCAGTTAACCTCAAATTCTTTCTATTCTAGTTTGTCATTCCTGAGCTTTCAATTGTAATATTCTGAAGTTCATTAATAAAAATTTACATTCACAGTGTCTATGTGATATACTGGCAAATAACTCTGGTATTCAAAAGCTCCAGCTAAACAGCACCGGCCTAGGAGATGAGGTTAGCATATGCTTTTACTATTTAAAGCCCTGTTGCTATATATTTTCTGCTCTAAGATCAATTATCCCTAAAAATGTTTTTGGCAATGGTTGATCTGAATTTTGCAGGGAGCTAAAGCTATTGGTGAAATGCTGAAAACAAATTCAACTTTGCGTGTAGTTGAACTAAACAATAATCAGATTGACTATTCTGTATGTTTCTTTAAGCGGAACTTGTAATTTATTGTTCTAATCTTTTTACTATCTCACTTTCTGAAGGAAAACCTGTTTGATTTGAATATGGAGATAGGGATTTTCAGGTCTTGCTGGATCACTTCTTGAGAATAAAAGTTTACAATCGTTGCATCTCAAGTGAGCAAAATTTCTTCCACTATGCTTTTGTCTTTGCTTGTCCTTTTGTCCTATGTCCAATTTTAGCGGTTTCCTATTTGTTTTTTTTTTTTGGTGGTTATGGAGGGTGGGGGGAGGGATTTGAATTGTGAAGGCATATTAACATTTTATTTTATTTTATTTTAAATGGAAAAAAAACTTTGACTTCCCTTATATCCTTCAATTATGTGCTTCAATTTACTTTTCAGTGGCAACTATGGTGGTGCTTTAGGTGCTGCAGCATTGGCTAAAGGCCTGGAGGGCAATAAATCTTTGAGGGTACGTTTCTGATCAATTCCTCCCTCCCACACCCACCTCCTTAACCTATTCAGTTTCTTTTTTTTATTTTTTTTATTTTGACCTGGCAAATTATTGAGCTTCTCGTAACCTTGATATCTTGCTTCTGTGTCCTTGGAGAATTTGTTGGTACTTTGTGAATTTTACTTTCTGCTCTCATGCCCTTCCAGGGTAGGGGTAACGCTGCGTACATCTTACCCTCCCCAGACCCCACTTGTGGGAAATCACTGGATTTGTTGTTGTTGTTGTTGTTGCTCTCATGTTTCAATTTGATCGCATAAAAGAGCTGTTTTCAAACTCTTCAATTGGTATCATTTTTAATTTTCTCTGTGACTGCTGACACTAGGATAGCATGCTAATGCGCTTAATGTCATTAAAGAAACTTCCTCTGTTTACCTATTGGAGTACTATATATCCTAAAAAACCCTCATTTCTTCAACTATGCTTGAAATGTTTCTGTATGTGCAGGAACTTTATTTGCAAGGGAACTCTATTGGTGATGAAGGAGTACGGGCATTAATTTCTGGCCTATCTTCGCGTAAAGGTTTGCTTATGATGTATCATAACCGTTCTCTTTACCATATTCCTATTGTGTCTTGTGCATATTCATGGAGTTACATGCGTCACCATTGTATGTCTGCAGGGAAACTTGTCTTACTTGACATGGCCAACAACTCAATTACTGCTAGAGGTGCATTTCATGTAGCAGAATATGCCAAAAAAAGCAAAAGCTTACTATGGTTGAACCTCTATATGAATGACATCAAAGATGAGGTAATTGAATCACTTAGAGCTTTCACATGTTCTTTTGGGGAAGGTTATGATTGATTGATAGAGGTAAACATGAAGAGTATGACTTGGTTGGAGCTGAATGTAGAAGTTGTTCATTATTGAAAGCAGAGCATAGGGTTAGACCGCATGGTCGAGATAAAACTTAATGGTTCCATACATTAAAGAAGATAATTTCCGACTGGGTTTTATCATGTTGGGATGGCAAAAAAAAATTAAAAACTAGAAGGTTTGCTTGGTCCATGGTAGTAACTGGAAGATGTTAAATGAACTGAGGTCCTTTTTTTTGGTGAGCGGGTCCGGACTTCAATCTCTCGATATGCATTGACTTTTCTTTTTTTCCTCCCCAATTGATATCCATCAGGGAGCTGAAAAAATTGCAGAAGCTTTGAAGGAGAACCGCTCAATAACTAACATAGATCTAGTAAGCTGTTGTTTCTTCTTTTCTATTTTACTTAATATTTCTTGTTTGTTCAGGGAGGAGGTTGTTGTTTCTTAGTCAAGAATTATTTTCATACTGGTATTTGCATACCATTCGATGACTGAAGTTCTATGAAAATTTTACAGGGGGGCAATGACATACATGCTAAGGGTATCAGTGCCTTAGCAGAAGTTCTGAAAGATAATTCTGTCATTACCTCAGTGAGTTTCATCAAAATGTTTCCTTTTATTGATGTCTCGAAAAAGAGATACTTAAAATTTCTCACACACAGTTAGAGCTTGGTTACAACCCAATTGGACCAGAGGGGGCGAAGGCATTAGCAGAGGTCCTCAAGTTTCATGGAAATGTGAAAGATCTCATGCTTGGTTGGTGTCAGGTAATCGATGGTTTGTTTCATATAAGCTCTATTTATTCAACTCTTTTAGCATGCTTACCTAATTTTATTGCAGATTGGAGCCAAAGGTGCGGAGGCTATTGCTGATATGTTGAAGTACAATAGTACCATCTCTAATCTAGACTTGCGAGCCAATGGACTTAGAGACGAGGTTTTAATTCGTAGTTTATAGTTCATTCATCCTGTCACAATCTTCAATTTCCCTCAAAGTACAATAACTATCTCCTTTTCAGGGTGCAATCTGCCTTGCTCGGAGTTTAAAGGTGGTCAATGAAGCTTTGACAACACTCAATTTAGGGTTCAATGAAATTAGAGTAAGTAACTCCTTTTTAGTACAGCCTCCTGTCTCGATAAACTTAGCTTCTGGCAAACTTAGTCTCTCTTGTGCCCAGGACGAAGGAGCTTTCTCCATCGCTCAAGCACTGAAGGCAAATGAAGATGTAAGACTCACATCCATAAATCTTGCCAGCAACTTCCTCACCAAATTAGGACAGGTATCTTCAAATGACCCCCTATTTTATTCTCATCTTCAGCTGTTTTACACAATCTTTAGATCCTCACAATATCTGGATGGATTTCCAAATTTCAGACAGCTCTCACAGATGCAAGAGACCATGTGTTTGAGATGACTGAGAAGGAGCTTGCTGTTATGTTCTAAAACACTACTCCTTTGATCAAATATATTTTTCTCCTACTTATTATTCTTGAGGTTGGGGCATAGGTGCATAGATGGAGGAGTTTGTCGTCTTTTTTCCTTTTCCTTTTCTTTTTTCTTTTCTTTTTAGGGAATAGAATCACAGCCCACCATGATATTCCTTCCACTTGTGTGGATCAAGAGTCTACCCTTAGTTCCCTTTTGTGTATGAATTCTTGAGTGGGTAAGGGTGGGAATTTTGGTATTGAGCTATGTATTGATATTGTCAAAGAACTCTTCTTTTAGTCTTCTCATTTGATAATGTAAGTGGCATGTATACGACAATTCATCAATAATAATTCTTAGGTTATTGTAATACATAACAGATCGAGCGAGGAATTCCTATTGAGAACTTCATATTGTTTTTGGGTTGGTTTTCGTAGGACTTCAGATTCATTTTTAAGCTCTTTGAGTTGTTTTTGGTTCCCTATCTTTGAGCCTATTCTATGGTAAAGGACGAAACAAGTTACCTTATAGTCATTCAACTTTTCTGATAAATGTGCTGCGTTCTAATGCTTATCCTTCCCCTTGAAAAAATAGGGGACAGGAAAAACCATGAATAAAGAAAAAGAAAGGGAAGTGTATTGAAAATTCATACCGTTAAGGGTTAAAAAAAATCTTGAACTATATGCATAACATGTTCGTATACAATCCAGATACTGCTTGTGTATTTTTGTTGGCATCTCGTGTACGTTGAGCTTGTAAAGTTTCCGAATTGGAATTGGACAGCTGGGGTTTTCAAAATCTGTAAGTACAGATTACTTAGTGGATAACTATTCAAGGTTACTTGGAACAGAGTGTTTTCAGGAGGAAATGTGGCTAAGCTCTCTAAATGACATATCTGCATGAGCATCACCAGATTTTTTGGTGTGCGAGTAACTACTTCCAGAAAGTAGGGGGGGAAGACATCAGAGAACTCTACACACATACAAGCGTGCAAGTCAAAAAGGATATGCACTAGCTAGAGACGAATTTAAGATTTTAATTCAATTTCTATCAAGATAAACGGATAGTTATTGGATCATATTAGAGCTCGCTAGGAAGTACAAGGGGAACAATACCTAATCCAAAGATGCTCCAAAATCTTTTTGATTGCTCATTGGAGAACTATATATACATACAGAGAGATAGAGACATTTGGCTGAGAACAATATAGCAGTATGGTCGGGGGCGGATGTAGTGCGTTGTTGATGGGTTCAATTGAACCCATAACTTTTGATGTGGAGTAAAAATTTGTATGCAAAAATTTATTAAAATTATAAAAACAGTAGATATGAACCCATAATATTAAATATATAATGAGTTCATTGCTAAAAACTTTAAAAATTAAATCCATAAAAGTTAAATTTTGGATCCGCCCGTGAGTACGTTGCAGCTTACAAATAGACTAGTACACAAAACAATAAAACTGGGATGGGATGATGACTTTTGTCTTTTTGGCTCCTTGTACTGCCTCCTTTTCCAGTAGTAGTGCAGATTTTCAGTAGACTCCAGCTCAAACATTAGATAACTATGCGGTTTTTCGTGTCATCTTTTGATTTGCATGGTCCACTCTTTCTTCTTTTTCTTCTAATCTTTCCAAATTCTTAGTTGGATGGATGGTGATTTGAAGGGATGAAAAAGGAAAGCAATCAATAGCACAGTACCTGAATTCTTCCTCCTCCTGCTTAGCAGACTTCAATTTATGAGGAAAACAACTGGATTGTAGCTGGCACTTCTCCAACTTGTCTCCCATTTTGTCACCACCCAAATTATCAAGTTGTGATGGTGTCTACCGTAGTACTACGCTAGCCGACTCATTACCCAAAACACGCCATATTTCATTTAAAAAGCTATTTTCAAACTATTAATCACAAAAAGTTTCGTAAGAAATCCAAAACAAGGAAAGATACAGAAATAAGCCCGACCTCGGATGTCATTAGTCACGAACATCTACGATACAAGTCTGAAATGCTAAGACTAATACAGTCTGGAAAACCTAATAAAAATAATTGCAGGGAGATAGGAGGGAGAAGAGCAAGGTTGCGATTGCCATGCAGCTACCTTGCTAGCTCCAAAGATCCGCAGTGAATGAATCAACACTAGCTCGAACATCCCGTAACACCTGAATCTGCACACAAGGTGCAGGGAGTAATGTGAGTACACCAACTCAGTAAGTAACAACCACAAATAAATGCTGAGTAGCAGTGACGAGCAGTAAAACACATAAAGATCATAATATGAAATCTCAGTGAAACAACATACTTTCAAGTCAGCGTTTGAGTCAAAACATCTCGTAAAAAATCTCCTTTTGGCAGAAAACATTTTTGTAGATATTTTTCATCAGTTCAATAGAGGCTCAATGCAAAATAGAGTGAAAATAATGAAATCATAAACAACCCCTCGGGCAAAACATCACTCATAATCAGCCCCTCGTGCAAGCCTCACAGTCACTCATAAACAGCCCCGCGGGCACACCTCACAATCACTCATAACAGCCCCTCGGGCATACCTCACCATCACTCGGCACTCGCACTCAGTAGGTACCTGCGCTCACTAGGGGTGTGTACAGGTCCGGAGGGGCTCCTACAGCCCAAAGCGCTATATCAAGCCAAATCATGGCATCAAATCACTCAGGCCCTCGGCCTATAATAAACATGTTGCGGCGCCCGATCCCATATAATATCCTCACAAAACAGGCCCTCGGCCTCACTCAGTCATAAACCTCACAAGTCACTCAGGTATTTCAGTAAAAATCAGGGAACTCGGTCCAAAACAACATCTATGTGCATCAAAGCAGAGTAATAAAACTGAATTATGCAGTAAACAGGAAAAATCATGATTGAGTGTAGATTTCAAATCAAACAGTAAGATAGTAAGAAAATGCCCTTAAGGGTCCAACAGTACTGGCACAAGGCCCAAACATGGCATTCAGCCCAAGTTATAAGGCGTGAGAGGATAGTAAGAAAATGCCCCTGAGAGTCCAACAATACCTCCATCTTTCGGTGATTAGTATAAATCTCACAATGGACCCCATACAAATAATGACGCCAAATCTTTAAGGCATGAACAATGGCTGCTAACTCAAGATTATGTACTAGATAATTCTTCTCATGGGTCTTCAACTGGCGCGAGGCGTTGGCAATAACCTTACCCTCCTGCATCAAGACACAACCAATGCCTATCCTCGAGGCATCACAATACACAGTATATGAATCTGAAGCTGATGGCAGAACTAACACTGGAGCTGTGATCAAAGCAGTCTTGAGCTTCTTAAAGCTTTCCTCACACTCATCCGACCACCTGAATGGAGCGCCCTTCTGGGTCAATTTGGTCAAGGGCAAAGCGATATATGAAAATCCCTCCACAAAGCGACGGTAATAACCCGCCAAACCGAGGAAACTCCTAATCTCCGTAGCTGAGGACGGTCTAGGCCAACTCTGCATCGCCTGTATCTTCTTCGGATCCACCTGAATACCCTCACCAGACACCACGTGCCCCAAGAATGCTACCGAACCAAGCCAGAACTCACACTTGGAGAACTTTGCATAAAGATTCTCCTCCCTCAATCTCTATAATACAACCCTCAAATTGCTGAGCATGATCCTCCTGGCTATGAGAGTACACCAGGATGTCATCAATGAACACAATAACGAAGGAATGTAAATATGGCTGGAATACACTGTTCATCAAATGCATGAACGTTGTTGGGGCATTGGTCAACCCAAAAGACATCACCAAGAACTCATAGTGGCCATAACGGGTCCTGAAAGCTGTCTAAGGAATATCCGAATCTCGAGTCTTTAACTGATGATACCCGGACCTCAAATCAATCTTAGAGAACACCCTCGCCCCCTGAAGATGGTCAAATAAATCATTAATGCGAGGCAAAGGATACTTGTTCTTGACTGTGACCTTATTCAACTGCCTATAATCAATACACATTCTCATGGAACCATCCTTCTTCTTCACAAATAGAACCGGTGCACCCCAAGGTGACACACTAGGCCGAATAAACCCCTTATCTAGGAGTTCCTGAAGTTGTTCTTTCAATTTCTTCAACTCCGATGGTGCCATATAATACGGTGGAATAGAAATAGGCTGAGTGCCTGGTACCAAATCAATACCAAAGTCAATATCCCTATCATGCCGCATGCCCGACAGGTCTGCAGGAAATACATTCGGAAATCACGGACCACTAGAACAGAATCAATAGTGGGCTTCTCTGCAGTGACGTCCCTCACAAAAACCAAATAAGATAGGCAACCCTTCTCAACCATACATTGAGCCTTCAGGTATGAAATCACCCTACTAGGCACATAATCTATGGAACCACTCTACTCAACCCTCGGAAATCCCGGAATTGCTAAGGTAACGGTCTTAGCGTGACAATCTAGCACATCATGACATTGAGATAACTAACCCATTCCCAATGTCACATTGAAGTCAACCATACTGAGCAATAACAAATCCACTCGGGTCTTCAGACCCCTAATAGAAACCATACATGATCGATACACGCGGTCCACAATAATAGTATCGCCCACAGAAGTAGACACATTAACAGATGTAACTAAAGACTCATGGGGCATATCCAGAAAATGAGAAAAATATGATGAAACATATGAATATGTGGAACCATGGTCAAATAAGACTGAGGCATCTTGGTGACAGACAAAAGTAATACATGTAATCACAACATTTGAAGCCATAGCATCTGGTCTGGCTGGGAGTGCATAGAAATGGGCATGACCACCACTAGATCGACCTCCCCCTCTAGCGACCCCTAGCTGGATGACCTCCACCCCTAGCTGGCGAAGCGAGTGGTCAAGTAACTGAAGATGAAGTCGAGGGCTGACTCCTCTGCTGAGATGAACCCCTTTGACAACGGGGACACTGCCTCCACATGTGCCCAAAATCCTCACACTCGAAACAACTCCCTAGTGCTGGTGACGGGGACTGAAGGGAACCCCTAGCACCGGGATAACTGACAGAAGAACCTGGCATGGAGGAGCCCTGAGCCGATGGAGCACGGGATGAACTCTTTACTGGGAGTGAACTGAATGATGGGTGGCCCTGATGAGAACTATGAGGGCCATGGCCAGATGATCCACCACGGTGACCTGGACGAGTCGACTGAGCATGTCTGAATGGACGGCCTCTGTTGTGCTGGAACTGACCTCCCGAAGGAGTACCACCAAAACTACCAGATCCCGGAGGCCTCTTGGCCTCCCTCTCCACTCGCTCCTGGCGTCAAACTGACTCTATATTTCAGGCGATGTCAACCACCTCCTCAAAAGTAGCACCAGACACCCTCTCTCTAGCCATAAGAATCTGCAACTGATATGCGAGGCCATCCACGAACCTCCTGATCCTCTCCCCTGTAGGAACCAACCAAACAGCATGACGGGCTAGCTCTGAAAATCTCATCTCATACTGTGTCACAGTCATATCATCCTGACGCAACTGCTCGAACTGCCTGGCAACTCCTCTCTGTGGGACTGTGACATATACTTCTCTAGAAAGAGAACAAAAAACTGCTGCCAGGTAAGGGGTGTCGCACCAAAAGGCCTACGCCTCTCTTAAGCCTCCCATAAAGAAAAGGCAGCTCCCGAGAACTGGAAGGTAGTAAATGAGACCCCACTGGTCTCCAGAATGCCTGCTGTCCAAAGAATACGCTGACACCTATCCATGAAACCCTGGGCGTCCTCGCCCTCTGCACCGCTAAAAGTCGGAGGCTGAAGTCTACCAAACCTCTCCAATCTGCGATGCTTATCCTCTGGCATAACATGAGCAACATAGTCCTTAGCAGCTGTAACCAGCTGGGCTGGAGGTGCCCCCGGTGTCTGAAGTCCCTGAACAACTTGCTCAGGAGTGCGAGCGGCGGGAGTCTGAGTGCCTCCCCCGGCCTGAGAAGTAGCTGCAACCATAGTAACTGAGACCGCCTGAGCCAGGACAGTGCATACTTATAGAATATGAGCTAGGGTCTTCTGAAGGCCAGGAATCACAATAGGCACATGGGGTGCCTGAGCTGGTCCCGCTGGAGCATCTGCGATTGGGATCTGATCTGGAACAACGGGAGGGTCTACAGGTACTGCCCTGGCCGCACCCCTACCCCTTCCACGGAATCGACCGCGTCCTCGACCTCTCGCGGGCCTAACTGTTGTCTAGTCATCCTGTCCGGTAGTGGCGGGTCCTCACCATTTGTGGGAGAACGAAACAATAGAAGATTAGTTACTAGAATGAATAGATTCGCACGACAAGAATTCAAGAATGTGAGAATTTTTTCTAAGGGTTCTGCAGCTTCTCGAAGATAAGTACGGACGTCTCCGCACCGATCCGCAAGACTCTACTAAACCTGCTCATGACTTGTGAGACCTATGTAACCTAGGGCTCTGATACCAACTTGTCACGACCCAACTACCAAGTCGTGATGACGCCTATCGGTGTACTAGGCTAGCTGACTCATTACACAAAACACGCTATATTTCATTTCAAAAAGCTATTAAATCATAAATGTTACGTAAGAAATCCAAAACAAGGAAAAATGCGGAAATAAGCCCGGCCTCGGGTGTCACTAGTCATGAGCATCTACGATATAAGTCCGAAATGCTAGGACTAATACAGTCTGGAAAATCTAATAAAAATAACTCTAGGGAGATAGGAGGGAGAAGAGCAAGGCTGCGATCGCCATGCAACTACCTTGCTAACTCCAAAGATTCGCGGTGGATGAATACATACTAGCTCGAACGTCCCGTAACACCTGGATCTGCACACAAGGTGCAGGGAGTAACGTGAGTACACCAATTCAGTAAGTAACAACCATAAATAAAGGCTGAGTAGCATCGACGAGCAGTAAAACAAATAAAGATCATAATATGAAATCTCAGTGAAACAACATACTTTCAAATCAACATTTGAATCAAAACATCTCGTAAAAATCTCCTTTCAGTAGAAAACATTTTTGTAGATATTTTTCATCAGTTTCAATATAGGCTCAACGCAAAATAGAGTGAAAATAATGAATTCATAAACAACCCCTCGGGCAAAACATCACTAATAATCAGCCTCTCGGGCAAGCCTAACAATCACTCATAAATAGCCCCGCGGACACACCTCATAATCACTCATAACAGCCCCTTGGGCATACCTCACCATCACTCATCACTTGGCACTCGACACTCGCACTCAGTAGGTACCTACGCTCACTGGGGGTGTGTATAGATACGGAGGGGCTCCTACAGCCCAAGCGCTATATCAAGCCAAATCATGGCATCAAATCACTCAGACCCTCGGCCTATAATAAACATGTTGCAGCGTGCAGCCCGATCCCATATAATATCCTCACAAAATAGGCCCTCGGCCTCACTCAGTCATAAACCTCACAAGCCACTCGGGCATTTCAGTAAAAATCAGGGATCTCAGTCCAAAACAACATCTATGTGCATCAACGCAGAGTAATAAAACTGAATTATGCAGTAAACAGGAAAAATCATGACTGAGTGTAGATTTCAAATCAAACAGTGAGAGGATAGTAGAAAATACCCCTGAGGGTCCAACAGTACTGGCACAAGGACCAAACATGGCATTCAACCCAATTTATAAGAATTATTTCTAAAACACATAGCTATTATACGATTACAAACAAAATAGGCAACTCTACAGTTGCAACGGGACGGATCAAGTCACAATCCCCAACAGTGCACGCCCACACGTCACCTAGCATGTGCTTCACCTCAATATAGTAAAATGATACGAAATCCGGGGTTTCATACCCTCAGGGCTAGATTTACAATTGTTACTTACCTCAAACTGGACAAATCTCTAGCCCGCGATGCTCTTACCTCTCGACTCGGCCTCCAAATTCTCCGAATCTATCCAAAATCAGTATATTATCATCAATATACGCTAAAGGAACGAATTTCACATGAAAATTATCAACTTATAACAAAAAATTCGAATTCGGTTCAAACCCAGCCCCCGGGCCCACGTCTCGAAACTCGATAAAAATTGCAATACTAGAAATCCCATTCCCTCACCAGTCCACCATACCAAGTTTATCAAAACCAACTTCATATGACCCCTCAAATCCCAAAATCAAACTCTCCAATTACCAAGCCCTAATCCCCTCAATTTCATCCAAAATTTTTACTAATTACATGCTTAAACAATTAAAAATTACCATAATCACGATTATTAAGCTCAAATAACTTACCTCAATGTAATCCCCTTTGATTCCCTCTTCAAAATCACCCCAAAAGCTCCAAACCCGTCTTCAAAAATTGTGAAAATAAGCAAAAATTCACGAAGGGTTCCTTTTATACCTTCTACCCAGGTATCTCCCACCTGCGACCCATTTTCTCGCATCTACCGGACCACACCCGCGAAAATAACTTATCCGCTTAGACACCGCACCTGCGCATCCTCCTTCGCACCTGCGGGTGCGACCAAACCTCCGCACCTGCGCTCAAAGCTCAACCTTCCAACTTCCGCATCTGCACACCTGCGCTCCCTCCTTCCGCAGGTGCGGAAAACACCATCAGTTCCCAAACCAGCAGAACCAACATCTCTTCAACACCAAAAATCAACCCGTGAACCATCCGAAATACACCAGAGGCCCTCGGGACCTCCACCAATAATACCAACAAGTCACATAAAAATATACAAACTAAGTCGAGCCTTCAGAACACTCAAAACAACATCAAAACATCAAATCAACCTCGGATTCAAGCCTAAGAATTCCTAAACTTCCAATCTCCGCAAACAATGCCGAAACCTACCAAACCTCGTCCGAATAACCCCAAATTTTGTACACATGACACAAATGACTCTACGAACCTATTCCAACTTCCGGAACTCCATTCCGACCCCGATACCTAATTTTTCACTACCGACCGGAAATCGCCAAATTTTAAATTTGGCCAATTCAAGCCTAATTCTAGCACAGATCTCCAAATTACATTCCGAACACGCTCTTAAGTCCAAAATCACCTATCAGAGCTATCCGAACCATAAAACCCCAATCCGAGATCGTTTACTCATAAGTCAACATCCGATTGACTTTTCCAACTTAACCTTCTAAAATAGAGACTAAGTGTCTCATTCCACTCCGAAGTCACTCCAGACCCTAACCAACCAACCCGATGCTACAAAATAAAGCTGAATAACACATTATTTCCTAGAGCTCGTTTGGCTTACCTCATTATCGAAATTAATTGGTTATACGAACAAAAAAAACCTGATTGCGTTTAGTAAACTCTGTATTGCTAATACTCTCACAAGTCACAAGTTATGCAAAAATATTATATTATCTTATGTGAAATAGAATGTGCAAAATAGAATAAGCTCTTATAGTAAGTAATTCCTACATAATAATTTTTATATTGGAGTTTTTCAAATTCTTAAAAAAATTTAAAATTTATCTTCAAATAAAAATTAAAAAATTTATGGTCAAACATTGTTTCCGAAGAACAAAAAAAAGTGAAGAATTTCTTATGTCCAAACGGGTGTTAAGTGTCTCCTGCTCAAATATGTTGTAAGACTTTCGTATTCCCCTTGTGTTCAAACTAAAAATGAATAAATTGGAGACAGCAAAAAATATAGTGATGGACACTTAGTAAAGTTTCTAATACACCAGCTGTACATTGAATCTTTGTTAGGCATGGCACATCATCAACATTATTTGTTGTCTACTGTCTTTTCCAATCCTGTTTTCAGGACCATCCTTTGAATCTCGAGCCTACTCATAACTTCCAAAATTTGGCCAAAAACAGAAGCAATAGTATAGTAGAAAAAGGACAAGGTTTATCTTTGGTTTACATTCAAATGTTAAAAACAGTTTAATTATGAAAAAATACTTCTTAATGTAAAATATAATTAATGCTATATGTTCGGCACCCTGATAAGTGGTTTGATCAAGTTAATAGATACAAGACTCCTAACAAACTTTTATTTAGTATAGATAATAAGTAAATTTAATACCATCACTATAATATAATCAATTGTAACAAGTAATTAATTACTACTTACTATCTTTTGAAGTTAGCAGTCATGTTTGCCAGAGGCGGATGGAGCTTCAAATTTAACTGAATCTATTATTTTTGATACGGAGCATAAATTTATGAGTAAAAATTACTAAAAATGTAATAAATGACAGGTATGAATTAGCGGCGGGCTCAGAATTTTGTGCAAGCAGATTCAATCTTAGAAATATAGAACTTTAGTCGTAAAATAGTAGTTGTCAAGTGGGTTCAAATAAATATTTATACAAAATTTACACAGCTTTAATCCTAATTTATACATAATACACAATATTATTTTTTCGTAAAGCGGGTTCAGTTGAACCCGCTAGCCACCACTTGAGTCCGCCACTGATATGGACCCATAAATTTTAAAATATAATAAGTTCAATGCCAAAAAAATTGAAGATTAAACCCATAATGTTTAAATACTGAATCCGCCTCTAATATTTATTATAAACAATCATCCGTATTTAGCTAAAAACCATGGACGTCACTATATTCTGTTATCCAAAAATAAATGAGTATAAAAGAAGTGGTCGGTTGATTGAGATTAGGGGCGGCCGTCCATAAAGCAGGTAAAGTAACTGCTTTAAGCCTCATATTTGTGGAAGTCCCATTTTTTATTTTTACATCTAATAGGCTATATATAATTTTTTTTTAAATTATGTAAAGTGAAAAAGTTTGATTTCTTTATTTGTTGGATTTGCAATTGCTTTGACTTCTGCCAAGGAAATTGCATTTGAAATTAATATCGAATCCGAGTTTTAAGAGAAACGTGTATACATCAAATCTCTCTATAAGAGCCTTGTTTGTTCCGTCTATTTTTTGGATTTTATAGAGAAATGCTGTTATAGAGAACATATATTATAATATAACATAAAAATTGGTTCAGAAAAAGCTTGGCTTTTATAGAGAAGTGTTGTTATGTAGGGATGCTGTTATAGAGAGGTCTGACTGTATAAAGAAACAAACAATTTGAGGAGAATGTTAATAGTGAAATCTCAAAATCTCTCGAAGAGTCCTTTAGAGTTGATTAATTTTTATACATACTCCTCTGGCCCATAATAAATGAATTTTTAACCTTTGTTGTGCTCCTTAAGAAAATATTGACTCCTAGAACAAAAATGCATGTTGACTGAATTATCCTTAATTAAAATTTATATGTTGTTAACTTGACACATTGATATATGTAAATAAGAGCAAATTTTTGAAAAATAAAGTTAATTCCTTCTCGATTATATAAAAAGACTCTTATTTCGGACCAAAATAAAAGCCAAAAAAGTCACTTATTATGGATCGGAGAGAGTAGTAGACAAGGTTATTTTTTCACTTTAAAATAGATTTGAATAATTAGAAGCATATGAAAATATTTTTGGCTTTCTATTTAACGGTAAAAACTGAGATCACTAGTTGATGAAATTTAAAAAAGTATTGCATTCATTTTGAATGCTCCTTAAATCATAATAATCAACCCGATATTGATAGTTTAGATTTATTTTCCGAATTAAAAATATTAAGAAAAATAGTACAATTAGAAGATAACAATTTAATTGATATACTCAATCAAATAAAAATGTTTGATTATTTTCCAAATGCCTATATTACTTATAGAATAATGTTATAACTCCTATTACTGTTGCTTCAGCGGAAAAAAATGTTTCAAAATTAAAATTGATAAAACCTTAGCTAAGATCAACAATGTCTCAAAGATATTAAATGAATTAACTATATTGTCAATTGAGAAAGACTTATTAGGAGAAATTGATTATAAAACATTAATAATAACTTTGCATCTAAAAAAAAGTTAGGAAAATAGACTTTAACTAAAAATAAAATATTTTTTATTAATAAAAAAGTTAAGGTCCCTCATAAAGTTTGACATTAGGCCACGAAATTAGCCGGACCGCCCCTGATTGAGTTCCTTCCGTCCTCAATCAAAGATTACAAGTTCGAAACCTATAAATGAAGAACTTTTGTTGGGAGCTCGCTACCTTCCTTTAAGGGTCTAGCCCAGAGGCAGACCTATATGTTACCGTAAGAGGTCATCGAATTCCGTAAGCTTAGGCAAAATTTTTATATATGTATATTTATATATTTTAAAAATAATTAATTTAAAGCATTAAAAGCTTTTAGAGATACTAATTGAACATAATCTTATTCTACTATCACAAAAAAATCTTGAGTCCGCCTATGTACTCTAGCTTATTCGAATTAATCAAGCTAGTAAATAATGGTGGGCCAAAAAATAGTAGAAGGAAAAAGAAAGTAGGGAAGACCAGTATTGACTGTTATTTAAAGTAAAACTAGGGGCAGTAGGATCACAAGATTCCTATAAATTGTAGGCAGTGAGTTTCTTGCACCCAAATAAACAGTCCCAAATTAAAGTGGTCGTACCAAACTACAAAGAAACTAAGGCAAAGACCAAAAAAACATTAATTCTGTCTCATTCAAAAACTCAACAAAAATGACTTCAAGATTGCTTCTTCTTTTCACCTTCTTCCTCTTCTGCCTACTTGCTCATGTAAAGTTTAAACCGTTCACCTAACTCCTATATGATTTTGTGTTCTTGGAATATTTTTTTTGGAACTATAGCTAGTCTAATCTTCTTTTCTTTGTAGGTCTCTTCTGATATTGATATTGAAGAAAACCAATCTCAGGTCTTTCTTTACTCTTTTTCCATTATTTAACCAAAAATTGATACTTAAACTAAACAACATAAAATTTCCATCATATATATCCTATGAGCTAGTATATATTTGAGGTAGTGTACATCTTCTTAAACATAGTATAAAAGCTGGACTCATCTCTCTTCTTGATTTACTAATGTAAGTCCCTCATGTTATATTGTTTACGTTCTAAATGTTCAGAATGTCTATTTTAATACATTTAAGGGTGGTCAATTGACGCCCTCCATCGAAACTTGTATTGCATATATACATATAAAAATTATTTTTTACATGTGTTTATTAAATCTTGAACACCTGTAATTTCTCGAAATTCTTTGCTTTGCCACTGGTGGGAATAGTTTTTGTTTTATTAGTATTATGATCTTGGACAACCCTCACTAGCGAGCTTCTAAAATTGGTGTTTGGTCAAAGGTTCGTTACATGATTAATTATTCGACAACGCTTAACTCATATGGTTGGGTTGAGTTTGGCTGAATGTTATATGAATAATTTTTCTCTTACCTTGTTGTTTGACATTGTATGTGCAAATGTTTATTAGGTGGTGAAAGGAGCTAACAGGAGGCTCTTGCCATATATAGGTAATTATCAATTTCTCAGTCTATTTCAATTAGAAAACATGAGTTTTGATGTTGGGAAGTACAGATTGTGGAGGACTGTGCAAAGTGAGATGCAGTGCTCACTCAAGGCCAAATGTATGCAGCAGAGCCTGTGGGACTTGTTGTATGAGATGCAAATGTGTTCCTCCTGGCACTTCTGGTAACAGACAAGTATGTGGTAAATGCTACACAGATATGACTACTCATGGCAACAGGACCAAGTGTCCTTAATCAAAATGGCATATACCTGAATCCCAACTTGTCTAAGAAGTAGTTTTTGTTGTTACATAGCTAGTTACTCATGTAGGACTTTAATTAATGCTCAACCTTGTTTTTTTTTCAATTTTCTATGTTTGTTTTATTACCACCCCAAGATCAAGAAAAAAACAGAGAAAATAAGGTGAGAATATGTGTTTTGAGTTTTCTGATGTAAAAACTTAATCCTGTGCGGCTCCTCGCATAGAGACGTTTAATTTCTTAGGTTTGAATTTCAATGTCAAAGTTTCAGTTTTCATGACTGGCTAGTCTATTGTTCTTGAATTACAGCTTATAATTTGCAATCCAATTCTAAAGTAATGCTCTTAAATTACTTCATACAAGACAAATTTGAAACATTATCAGAATAAAGAAAACATAAGTTAATTGGGTGCGTCGATACATATATATGCTGATAGAACATAGCATGTATTTGGAATAGTAGTGAAAAACTATGTTGCTCGAACTCTCTAAAAATCCTCTAAAAATATACTAAATTGGAGGATCCGAGACGCATTCAACAACTCTTTCGAGTAACATAGGTAAAAAAAGATATTATCCATGCAAACAATTTAAGTCCATCTAGGATGAAAAAGTTCAGTTAGCTAGCTTTCCCTAGCATGTATCATCAACTTCTGCACATACAGATAAACATATATCGAGAACTAGTGGCTTTTTCTATTTATAGCACACATAAAATGGAAAAGAAATATCGAACAACCATATAAAACTCATATGGAAAAAACTGTTTCGGTGCATGGAGATCCATATAAATAGCCAGTCAGCCAGATCCCATGAAAAGGTTGTCCATTTTATGCGGGTGAGCCAAGTCAGCCTCGGTGAAAATAGCACGGGCTAGTCAGTTTTTGGATTGATAATTGAAAAATAGCGAGTGTTTGTGAAGTCATTGAAAAATAGCCACTATTTTGCTGCAACACGGAAAGTTCTAGCATAATACACTGGAGATTGACGCATCTCTGTATGAACTTCCAACATATAATGTTGGAACTCCAATACACGGAAATTTCCAGCATAATATATTTGAGATTGGAGCACCTGTATATGAACTTCCAACATATTATGCTGGAAGTCCAGTATATTATATTAGTGCAGTATAATATACTGGAGCACCAATATAATTATACTGAAACTCCAATATATTATACTAGAAGTCCAATATATTATGGTGGAATATATTTCGAATTTTGAACAATATTATTTTTTAAATTTATCCTTACATGAAAAATGATTAAATTTGATTACTTTTAAAATTGTGACTATTTTTAAATTACCACTTGACTATTTTTGAATTTCTTCTCGTGTTAGGAGTAGTGGGTGGGTCTATCAGTTAGAAGAAGCCCCAACCTTTGGTCCATAGGATCTGATAGTCGAAGCGCCCTTCCATGAAATGTTGCATGTTCGGATTATGCTTTATGTTGACTAATACACGAATTCTGCTATGTTGACTAATACAAAGCCTTGTTTGGGGTAATTTAGCGCCGCGTATCAACTCAGCCTACTAATAGGCTAGAATTAACTCATTTTTTATTTATTGGCATAGATAACGGTTAATTGTATATCACAACAATAATATGTATATCATAATTTTATTTTCCTTCTTTGCGTATATCACATTGTGTATCAAATTTTTATTTCCTTCTTGGTATGTCAAATATATGAAATTATAATGACTATAATTTATTGTTGTCTTTATATCCACGTATATAACATAAAGATATTTACATTATTTGTATATCATATCAAATAATGTGTATACTAAAATGTATATCACAAATTTATTTTTCTTCTTTGTTTATATCAAAATATATATATCGCAAATTTCTTCTTTGTATATCAATATGTATATAAAAAAAATTCTTTGTATATCTCAATGTATAACACATAATTTCTTGTGGATGTATCTGTAATATATCATGATATACTATATGACACAAGCAGGTATACATTGTGATATACACTAAAATACCAACAGATACCTCTTTGCGATTAATACAAAATTGTTGAAATTTGAGAATAAATTAAATTTGCAATTTACGCAACAGCCAAAAACAACGTGAAAATCAAAAAACAAAACAGCAGAAGCATAACCTTTGTAGTATGGACTAGGGTTTTTGGTATTAGGAAGAGAATAATCAGAAAAGATATTTCTTTTGAAGAAAAGAATAAAATAAAAGGAGAGAGAGGATAGATAGAAAATATTAACCAAAATTATTTTTCTCGTTGGGATAAGAATAACAATTTTGCGTATTATCAGCCTCCCTAAACTATGAGAGAGAGGANGGGGGGGGGAGCGACAAACAAAGGTAGAGCTGGGATTACGAGGAGAGAGAATAATAGGTTGTGTTATATATAGAACGGAAAAGGACTTAAATTGCCCTTTAATTATCAGATTTGGTCTAAAATTGCCCCCATCCACCTTTTGAGCTAAAAATAACCCTACCGTTAATCTTTAGGCTCACAACTTCCCTTATTTGTCACGACCCAAATTACCCTCCGTTAGATATCGTGATGACACCTAGTCTTAGGGACTAGGTGAACCTAACATTTCCACTGAACAACAACAATAATGTAGAATTTTTGAAAATTTCGAAATAGAATTCCTTACAGAGTTTACAACTTCCCAAAACCCGGTAAATACAAGTCATAAGCTCTACGAAATCTTTCTATCAAATCTAAGTACAACTGTCTAGGAATAAGTAAGTACAGTTGAATAGAAATAAAACAGGAAGGTGACTCCGAAGCCTGCGAACGCAGCAGCAGGTTACCTTGAGTCTCCTCAGCAACGATCTGCGCAGCTACCAACAACCATAACCTGAAGCTGCACACAAAAATGTGCAGAAGTGTAGTATGAGCACATCACAGCGGTGCCCAGTAAGTATCAAGACTAACCTCGGTGAAGTATTGATGAGGACTAGTCAAGACACCACCGGTCTAATAAGTAAAAAAGGCATAGATGTATAAACGACCGAAACAAAATATTTATCTAACGATTTCTCAAAGTAATTAACGATACGATCGAATAATACGGAAGGAAATTCAATAATCACGATCAACGGACAACATAATAGAAATACGCAAAGAGAATGGAAAGAATGCAATCCAAATGGCGGGAAATTCAACCCAATAAAAACACTAGCAACTCAACACTGCATCAATTTATTCACGTCAGGCCTTAGCCAATAACTCAATAAAACTGGTCAAACCTTCGAGTGAAAACCTTTGAATCGGGAGTTCATTTTGAAAACTTTAAAGATATAATCATTTCGGAATAGAAAAATTTCTTCTTTGAAACATACTTTCTATGAATGTATATTTATATATTTTTATAAGGAGAAATCTTTATAACATAGTCTCTTCAAATACGGGGTATTCAAATACACTTCCCAAATACTGCTCTTTCAAGTATCATCAATATACATGATGTTCAAAATATATTTTCTCAAGTACTGTTGTTTCAAATATTCTCAAAACACGTGATGTTCAAATACACTTCCCAAATACTGCTCTTTCAAGTATCATCAATATACATGATGTTCAAAATATATTTTCTCAAGTACTGTTGTTTCAAATATTCTCAAAACACGTGATGTTCAAAATATATTTTTCCAAGTACTGCTCTTTCAAATACCATCAAAACACGTGATGTTCAAAATATATTTTTCCAAGTACTGCTCTTTCAAATATCATCATTCTGCAAGACAAATGCTTTTCAAATATGCTTTCGAAAAGAAGTCCTTTAGACATAACTTTTCATGGAGATAATTGCTTTTCAGCTATACTTTTCAATATATATATTTATACATTTCGATTCAAATCTCCTCAATCATAAACTTTCGGAACTCAGTCCGCCACTCAGAATTTATCATGCAATGCAGTACAGGGGGAAAGCTCCCGAATCTCTGTCTGTAGTCCCAATTTAAATATA
>ML312190.1:0-41653 GCA_005239505.1 Nicotiana paniculata | reverse complement strand
CTGACAGAGTCCTACATACCTTTTGACTATCTCTATGAATGATACGGCCATAGAAAATCCTATGGTATCTTTCATGATGAATTCTCTATTAATTTATTGGGTCATATTCACCACAGGGTTTTTGTGTTTGTCGTTTGCTTCCTGGGTATGATAGTATTTCCAAGCAAAGGAGATAGGATTCACACTAGACTGGCTATGGTAGCCAAAACCTTGATGGAGGGGATCGAAGGGCAAACATAAGGGGTTCAAACACTTTGAGGGTTGCAATTTGCTACTACAGGTTTGGTTATTGGAGAATCTCCAAAGGGGTCAATATCGTCAAGAGTTTCCATGAAGGGCGTGGAATTACCATATAGCCTTCTATCACCCTAAGAGAATTACCTACATCCCAGACAGGTTTGCTCAACCGGAAAATGCTACAGAATGGGCGCAGCTTTTTGACAGACCGAGAACCAGGTTCAATGGATGTTCGAATGGTTCCCTACCAGTGAGTTCATCATAAGATCGAGGGACGCTCCGCACCTGGTGTTGATCGTTTTAAGGGGCATATACCCTTATGTTCCCATTAGGGTTATGAGACAGTCAAGTAGGAAGCAAGTTATACCGCGAGTCTCTAAAATTAGCCATTACAGGGCAGATTTTCAGGACAGCGACATCCCGTACAAATGTGAAGCTCAGCATATGTGGCATCTAAAGGTTATTGTAGAAAAGGACACCATCGAGCCCAACAGATACCACGCAGGGCATGTACGCCTTTACCTATCATGGTTGGAAGACAGCATAGCGGGGATAGTTGAGCCGGGAATCGGTAGAAACAGGGTCATAGACGAAGCATCTGAGGCTCAAGTGAAATACAATAAAATACACAAAAGGGTTCGTGAGTCCGAGGTCGAGCATCTGGAGCAACACAAGACTGATCTGGAACTGATCAATGAGTAGAAGGAAAGGGCTATCAAATCTAATGAAAGGCTGGAATATTTGGAGTAGGGTCTGATGGAGCTAGAGGCGAAGATAAGGAAAAGGGTTGCCGACTGCCAGAATGCTGAGGGAAACAAAGGAGGGAATCTAGCAAGGGTATACCTGCTGTTGGGCATGCACGACCTGTGGAACCTGATTGACAGAGCCAAGAAGATCGAGTCTGGGGAAGGTCCTTCTGGGACCAAGTAGTCTAGGTTTCTTTTTCATTGCTTTTTTCAAATGTAATAAGGCCAAGTTCCATTGGTGACTTTATTTCCTGCTTATTATTTTAGTGTCGTTTTGGATTCGTCTATTTTACATTAATGAAATGAGTCATTTTGGCATCTAAGTTCTCCAAATCAACTTGTCGCTAGGCTTATCTTGGGCACAACGAGGCTCCCAAGTTAGGACACGATTTTATTCCTGCACTATGTGTTTAAATACTGCAATATTTTCTCATTATCCTCACTGACTTGGCTACCTTTTGTTTTTGCTTTTGTTTTCTTTCTTTTATTCCCCTCCCCAAAGGTTGGTTCGTGCATTCTGGCATCATCATCATATTACATAAGATCCATGGGCCCTCCATCTCCTCCTCCTCCTAGTCCACCTAAAGGCAAAGGCAAAATGGAAGATTTGAGCAACATCAGACAAGAAAACACAATGACAGCTGAACGAACATAAGCTCTTGACAATCAAGGTACTCAGGTTCTGAATGATGCTATGTCACAACTCGAGCAAAGGTTGTTAAAACTCTAAGGGGAGCTTGAGCATGTACGGAACTTGGAAAATTTATCCTTCTCACTCAGTTTCCCAGATGTCACTCAAAATCCCATAACTTCTCAGAACACCCCAAACAAATAGAACCCTCCCACAACTCCACCGAAAAATCAAATTATCCCACCACAACACCAGAACAACACTTTCCACACTCCGAGAAACACCCTACTGATCATCCCTGAACCACAAAACTCCACAGGTGACCACCTCTATACGCAAACACCAGTTCATCAGAACAACTCCATATACGTGGAGACTCTACCTCACTCCACCCAACACATTGCTTACACACCTGAATCCAGTGAGAAGGATATGCTCATTAAGAATTTGGCCGAGGAACTCAAGAAGCTGACTAGTCGAGTTCAGGGCGTTGAAGGAAGCAAGGGAGTCGAAGGGTTGATTTACGAGGATCTTTGCATACATCCCAATGTTGAACTACTGGAGGGTTACAAGCCTCCTAAGTTCGAAATGTTCGATGGTACAAGTGATCCCAGGGTCCATTTGAGGACCTATTGTGATAATTGGTTGGAGTAGGAAGAGACGAGAAGATTCGCATGAAATTGTTCATGAGGAGACTCACAGGAGATGCTTTATCTTGGTACATCAGCCAAAATCCTAAGAAGTGGTCCGACTGGGTAAGTATGGCATCAGACTTCATGGACCGATTCAGGTTCAATACGGAGAATGCACCAGACGTGTTCTACATCCAGAACCTTAAAAAGAAGCCCACTGAAAATTTTTGCGAGTATGCCGCTCGCTGGAGATCTGAAGCAACCAAGGTCAGGCCTGCCCTAGAGGAAGAAAAAATGAACAAATTCTTCGTCCGAGCACAAGAACCGCAATACTATGAGAGGCTAATGGTGATTGAAAACCACAAATTCTCTGACATCATCAACATGGGTGAGAGAATTGAAGAAGGTATCAAGAGTGGAATGGTCACTAACTTTGAGGCACTACAGGACACCAACAAAGACTTTCAGTCTGGTGGTATATTCAAGAAGAAAGATGCAGGAACGGTAATGGTTGCACAGGGACCCAAATCCCCGTTGGTATACCGAACTTCCCCACTCACCTATCAATCACCCTCGCCCACCTATCAGTTAGCACCTCCACCAACATATCAGCCATCTCCACCGTCTACATATAAGCCTACTTCCCCCAGATATTCCCAACCAGCTCCTATTTATTATACCTACAACTCTCAGCCATCTCAATTATAATCACCCCCTGCTCACCAAAATTTCCCGAGACCTCGACCCAACTTTGATCGCAGACCTCCTAAACAATACACCGCCATTGCTGAACCCATCAACCAGCTGTATGAAAGATTAAAAGTTGCTGGTTATGTCACTCATATCCCTTCTATAACTCCTGAAAATCCATCCCAGTGGGTCAATCCAAACAAGACCTGTGCATACCATTCTGGCATGAAGGGGCACACAATTGATGAATGTCGCTCATTGAAGGATAAGATCCAGTCTATGATTGATAACAAGTTCATCCAGGCAAAAGAAGCTGCTCCCAATGTTCACAACAATCCGCTTCCAGACCATAGAGGTGTCAACATGATAGAGATAGAAGAAGATTGGGACCTAGAGGGGTCTATCGGGTTAATTATAGAAGGTGATGACCCAAATAAGCCAACAGTCACTCTTAATCCCATCATAGTCCAGATTCATCCATCTGGAGACGTCGAGGTAACTACGTCACTCCCATTCAAGTTTGAAATGCACCACCTGCAAACACACATTTGCCGTTCGAGGTTAAAGTTATGCCGCCTGCTAAGGCACCCATTCCATTTGAAGTTATAGTAGCTGCACCAATCACAGTGACAGTGTCAACCACGCCACCCTTAAACGACAAGGCTGTACCTTGGGATTACACGGCTGAAGCAAGAAGGAAAGGTAAAGTCAAGATAGAAGAAGCGGGTGCTGCACAGGGGATGACAAGGACCGACAGGGTCTATACACCTGAACACTTGGTAGAGTCTAGCAAGAATGCTTCCAATAGGCCACCCGTCATTGAGATAGGCCCAGATGATCTTTGGAGGAAGGTGCAGGCCAAGGAATACTCAGTCATCAATCAACTGAACAAAATCCAACCCAGATATCCATTCTGTCATTGATGCAGAATTTAGAGACACATAGGAATGCTTTGATGAAAGTGCTGAACGAAGCATATGTGCCAAATAACATAACTAGTGGAGAAATGACCACTACGGTAGGTCAAATACTGGAGAGTCACAATATAACTTTCCACAAGGACGAGCTGCCTCCTGAAGGTCTAAGTCATAACAAAGCACTGCACATCACTGTGCAATGTGAGGACTACTTCATCACCAGGATTCTGATCGACGAGGGATCCGTCCTTAACATCTGTACGTTGACAACACTCAAGAAATTGGGCAAGGGGTTGTACGAGATCAAAGAAGGATCTATGATTGTAAAGGCTTTCGACGGTTCTCAGAGGTCTACCATTGTTGAAATCAGTGTTTGCCTACAGATGGGACTTACATGGTTCGAGGTTGAATTTCAGGTGATAGACATATCGGCATCCTAAAACCTGTTGTTGGGACGTCCGTGGATACATGCCTCTGGGGCTGTGGCATCAACATTGCATCAATCAGTAAAATTTGAGTGGAACCACCAGGAGGTGATCATCCATGGAGACAGAAGAAATCCTATCTATAGTCGCACACCATCCCGGTGATTGAAGGTAGAAGAAGGCTGGGTGGAGAAACCTACCACCACATTGAACGGATCAATGCAGTAAAAAAAGACAAATGGTGGGACAATAAGATCGAGATCATACTGAACTGGAGTGGATACGAGCCTGGCAGAGGACTCGGTAAGAATCTTCATGGGATTTCCAAACCGATACAATTGAATCACCATGGCACCACTTTTGGGCTGGGATACAAATACACATGGAAAAAGTACGAGAACTGGTCGCCACCATGGCGCGACCCATACTATCCATTGTAAAAGCCGATACTGCATCTGGAGAAGACCTTCCAGTAGGACGATGTAATATAGGGGTCAGAGGAAGAAGAAACATTGGCAGCCTTGAAAAATCTATTCCTGGAAGATGGTGACGTGGACTGATGTGTTGTTGTTGAGGAGGAGGAGGAGGAGGAAGGCCCTACTGTCCAAGCTGTGAGTAAGGGATCATTCCTCAAGAATTGGACTGTCAGACCATCCAGGGCCCGACGAGTCCCGGGGTAGCAAGGCTGAACAAGCATTATTTATTTCATTTTTGCTAATGATTTCCTTTTCGCATTTTCCATTTTTGCATTTTCCAATAAAACCTCCAATGTTCCAAAACATTAAAAAATCACTTTTGCGTTTCAACGAATCTGTATTTATTTATTATCATTTTCTCTCATTATTTTATCTATACAGCATCATTATTTCCTATCTTGATGAACCAATGACTGTGACATGCAATGAGACAACGCAAAAAAAGGACAGTGATTCAAAAGAAGAGAATGTCATACCCGATGAAATTATCAGAGAAGTTGAGGATTTTGAAATCAAGCCTAAATCCAATCTGGATGAGACCGAGGTAATCAACTTGGGAGATTCAGAGACTATCAAAGAAGCTCACATCAGCATTCATTTATCGCCATCAAATAAAGTGGAATACACACAATTCTTGAAATAATATGACGACATATTTGCATGGTCGTACGATGACATTACTGGTCTAAGTACATCCATTGTGGCTCATAAGTTGTCCACCAATCCAATGTGCCCGCCGGTAAAGCAAAAGCTCAGAAAGTTCAAGCCTGATATGAGTCTGAAATCAAAGAGGAACTTACCAAGCAAATCAACGTATAGGTTCTCAGGGTAGTTGAATATCTGACATGGTTAGCCAACATCGTGACAGTGCCCAAGAAAGATGGAAAAGTCAGGGTTTGTGTCGACTACTGGGATCTCAAGCGGGCCAGTCCAAAGGATGATTTTACTCTTCCAAACATACACATCCTGATTGACAATTGTGCAAAGCATGAACTTCAGTCATTCGGGGATTATTTTGCCGGATACCATCAGATTTGGATGGACGAAGAAGATGCTGAGAGAACGGCTTTTATCACGCCGTGGGGAGTCTACTGTTATAAGATGATGCCATTCGGCCTAAAGAATGCTAGGGCCACCGATATGAGAGTTATGACCACTATCTTCCATGACATGATATACAAAGAAATCGAGGTGTATGTGGATGACGTCATTATCAAGTCCAAAATAGCCACCGACCATACAATAGATTTGAGAAAGTTCTTCAACAGGCTGCGAAAATACAACTTGAAATTAAACCCCGGGAAGTGTGCATTCGGGGTTCCTGCCGGAAAATTGCTTGGGTTCATTGTCAGCCGCCGAGGAATAGAACTGGATCCGTCAAAGGTCAAAGCCATCCAAGAGTTACCACCGCCAAAGAACAAGAAAGATGTGATGAGTATCCTTGGGCGCCTTAACTACATCAGCCGATTCATAGCCCAGTCCACGGTTATATGTGAACCAATATTCAAGATGCTAAAGAAAGATGCTGCGACCAAATAGACCGAGGATTGTCAGAAAGCTTTCGATAGAATCAAGGAATACTTGTCAACGCTGCTAGTTTTGGTCTCGCCAGAGCCAGGTAGACCCTTGCTACTCTACCTTGCGGTATTAGATGAAGCTTTCGGCTGCGTTCTAGGGAAGCATGACGAGACAGGAAAAAAGGAACAAGCTATTTATTACCTGAGTAAGAAGTTCACTCCATATGAGGCACGGTATTCTCTACTGGAACGTACCTGTTGTGCTCTGACCTAGGTAGCCCAGAAGCTGAGGCATTACTTCTATGCCTACACAACATATCTCATATAAAGGATGGATCTCTTGAAGTATATCTTTCAGAAGCCCATGCCCACTGGCAAGCTTGCCAAATGGAAAATCCTGCTTAGTGAGTTCGCCATTGTCTATGTGACTCAGAAAGCGGTCAAGGGGAAAGCATTGGCAGATCATCTTGCCGAGAATACTGTGGGAGGAGAATACGAACCCCCGAAGGCGTATTTTCCCGATGAAGAAGTATCATTCATAGGAGAAGACATTGCAGAATCCTAAGACGGTTGGAGAATGTTCTTCGACGGCGCAGCCAATTTCAAGGGAGTCGGCATTAGAGCAGTCCTGATATCGGAAACAACTCAACATTACCCGGTATCTGCCAAACTCAAATTTCCCTTCACCAACAATATGGCAGAATATGAAGCCTGCATCTTAGGGCTCAATATGGCCGTTGACATGAATATCCAGGAGTTGTTAGTAATTGGTGACTAAAATCGGCTAATACACCAAGTACAAGGAGAATGGGCTACTAAGAATTCCAAGATACTGCTGTATCTGCACCATGTGCAGGAATTGAGAAAGAGGTTCACGAAGACAGAATTTCGGCACGTCCCCAGAATCCAGAACGAGTTTGCTGATGCATTGGCCACTCTATCATCCATGATACAACACCCAGATAAGAACTTCATTGATCTTATTTCAGTGAAGATCCATAACCAACCGGCATATTGTGCCCATGTTGAAGAAGAAGAAGACGGAAGACCATGGTTCCATGATATCAAGGAATATCTGTCAAAGGGAGAATACCCAGAGCTTGCAAATCACACTCAGAAACGCACGCTCCGGAGATTGTCCAACAATTTCTTTCTCAGCGGAGGAGACCTATATAGGATAACTCCCGATTTGGGATTATTAAGATGTGCCAATGCAAAGGAAGCTTCCAGACTACTTGAAGAGATACATGCTGGGACCTGCGGCCCACATATGAATGGTTTTGTCTTGGCAAAGAAAATACTCAGAACCGGTTACTTCTGGATGACCATGGAAACAGACTGCATCCAGTATACTCGGAAATGCTACCGATGTCAGGTACATGCAGATATGATATAGGTACCTCGAACGAGCTCAATGCAACAAGTTCGCCTTGGCCGTTCGCCGCGTGGGGAATGGATGTCATTGGACCGATAGAGACTACCACCTCAAATAGACACGGATTCATCTTAGTAGCCATTGATTATTTCACCAAGTGGGTCGAAGCGGCGTCCTACAAAGCAGTGACTAAGAAATTTGTGGCAGACTTTGTCCGCGACCGTATTATTTGTCGGTTTGGAGTTCCAGAATCTATCATCACCGACAACGGCTCCAATCTAAACAATGATCTGATGAAAGCCATGTGAGAGACCTTCAAAATCAAGAACAAGAATTCCACAGCCTATAGACCTAAGATGAATGGGGCTGTAGAAGCCGCCAACAAGAACATCAAGAAGATATTGAGAAAGATGATAGAAAAACACAGACAGTGGCACGAAAAGCTACCATTTGCCTTACTGGGATACTGCACCACAGTCCGCACATCAACTGGGGCAACTCCTTATTTTTTAGTTTATGGTACGAAAGCTGTTATTCCTGCCGAAGTGGAGATCCCTTCCTTAAGAATCATACAAGAAGCTGAGCTCAACGACGTAGAATGGATAAAAGGCCGGTACGAGCAGTTGGCCCTCATAGATGGGAAAATGATGAATGCAATATGTCACAGACAGCTTTATCAGAGCAGAATGACCAGATCTTTCAACAAAAGAGTCAAACCAAGACAGTTCACACTAGGGCAGCTGGTGTTAAAGAAGATCTTTCCATATCAAGATGAAGCCAAAGGGAAATTCTCTCCCAACTGGCAAGGTACATACATGGTTCACCGAGTATTGACATGGGGAGCTCTTATACTTGCAGAAGTGGACGGAGAAGTCTGGCCGAAGCCAATCAATTTAGATGCAGCCAAACGCTACTATGTGTAATTCTTTATGATGTAAACTGGACTACGCTACTATGTGTAATTCTTTATGATGTAAACTGGACTACGCCTCGCCTGATTCCCATTTAAGAGGGGATACGTAGGCAGCCCTATGGGTTCGGTCATAATTCAACAAAAATCTCACCCCCCCCCCCCCGCAATTGGAAACTGGGGCAGAATTTTGAGAAGGACCCTCAAAATTCTGAAGCAAGTTCAGCCGATCGCAGCATGTACAACGGTCAGAACCATCAACCATCTAACTGGGGCAGAATCTTGAGGAGGACCCTAAAAATTCCGTAGCATGAGTGGTTGCAATGTCTTGAACCATGTCACAGTCATCGATTCATCTAAATTTCTCAAAATATATTTTTACTATGTCTTTATAAAATCATGCACGTTTTCAAAATATAGCTCTGTTTAGCAAACGGTACCCCGATGACATAAACAGGATCATCAGACCAAGTAGAACGAAGAAAGCAAAGCAAGCGGGGATACGAACCAACCTTCCCCATCTACAGAACTCACGATATTTCTTTGGATGCAGGAATAAAGAACAAACAGGTTTCAAAGTCACAAACTTCAACACAGTCGCAAATTCAAGGCTTACTATGAGCACAAAATAACGAACATGCTCCATAGTCACAGTTCTCACAACAATCGCAATACCACAACCTATTACCAACTAAAAAATCCTACTAGCATTCGCTATTTATTCCTTTGCATAGGGCCAAGCCCTGCCTTCATCTTGCACAAGACTAAGCTATGCCCACATTTTGTATGAGGTTAAGCTCTACCTCCATTTGCATAAGGCTAATCATCTGCCTTCCGTCTGCATGAGGTTAAGCTCTAGCTCCATTTGCATAAGGCTAATCATCTGCCTTCCGTCTGCATAAGGCTAAGCTCTACCTTCATTTGCATGAGACTAAGCTCTGTCTCTATCCTGCATAAGGCTAATCTCTGCCTTCATTTTCATGATACTAAGATTTGTCTCTGCATAAAGCTAAGTCGTGCCTTCATTTGCATGAGACTAAGCTCTGTCTCCATTTTCATAAGGATAATCCCCTACCTTCCCTTGCATAAGGCTAATCTCTGCCTTCCATTTTGCATAAGGCTAACCGCTACCTTCCTATCTGCACGAGGCTAAGCTCCTCCTCCAATTTACTTTTTCACCGAGACTAAGCACTTTCTCTCAAGCATTATCTACTTCGCTTCTCTTTCGGGCTAAGCTCTGCCCTTCAATTTGCAAGACTAAGCTCTGTCTTGTCAACATTATATTATTGGATATCATGGGCTAAAATATCGCCAACTTGTCCATAGGCGTCATAGTCTAACAGCATCATCCTCATAGCCGGAAGACACCATGTCATGGCCTGAGGATCTCTCTCAGTTTGCATATCATTATTCAAAGGCATCATAGTTCGGAGGCACCTATCTTCATGGCCCAAGAACATCATTTCATGGCCTACGAATCTCTCATCAAGCCATTCATGGCCCAGGACATCATGGTCCGAGGACGTCATCCTTAAACGTCCTAAGACAATTTTCATAGTCCAACGAGAACCTACATCATGTTTAAATTTATGCACAATATACACTTGCGGTATTCTTATTTGCAGGTAACCTGGCGAGCAGAGGCTATCCCAGCAAGAGCAATCCCCCTCCAGTTCTCCCAACCATATCAAACCCGATATCCTGGAAGCCGTTCATTCACCTAACCCTAGATGTTGCGTCCGTTCTTTTGAAAACTTCATCGGTATACTTCGCCGATGAATCCGGAACTACATACGACCTGATTCCTGTAAATCCAGGGATATGTAGGAAGATAAGAAACCAGGGCGCGACCTAAATTTCTCAAACCGTTTCGCTCGGTCAAAATTGGCCATCATATCTTTACCCGACAACTCTTTCATCCTTTCCGGGTAAAGATGGGCAGCCGTTGATACCCAATTTTTTCCAAAATATTTTTAAAATTGCATATATACCTTCAAAGTCATGCTTTAGCATCAATTGGTATATTTCCACAATTTTCCCACATTTTTTATTTATTTGTCCAGTATTTTTATTTCTAATAATAATTACAAAATTGCATCACAAATGATTTCAAAACACTTCTTGACGTAATATTACTATTTATGGTCCAAATTATTCCATAAATAGCCAATTTGGTACTTTTGGCTACAATTGCAATAACTTTTATAATTATAGCCCTTGTATATAATTTGCATTATTTTTATCAGAAATTAGCCTTTTGTATTTTTAAATACTAAATAACCATTTTCAAATCATATCTATGCATGAAATTCACTTTTTTATGATTAGTATTATTTTATAAATTATTTTAATTAATTTGATTGGGATATTTAACAAATAGCCACTTATTATTTCAATTACAGCCTAAATTAGCTAGCCCAAATACCTTATAGACCATCCCAATATAACCAAGCCTAATTCCTAAATCTACCCAGACCCAATTCCCACTTAATCTGGACCGTTGATCATTTCGGATCAACGGACTAGATTCACCCTTTCCTAATTTAACATAAGAGACTACCCCTCACACCTCCCATTTCCCTCACCTCATCTACCGTCATCCCTTCCTCTTCTCTCTAAAATCCTCTCAACCAAACCCTAGCTCTCAAGTGCCGTCACCGGCATAAACTCCACCTTATGATGTTTCTATGCATTCTCCGGCCAGTCCTGGCCTTCTGCGCTCCGTGGCTCTTCGATTTTATAAATCCTTGAAAAGGTTTCAAAGGATTCCGACCGGCTCTGGTTTGAGTCTATGTTCGCTGGCCTGTCTCAGACCACTTTTTGTTTAAGTTAGAATCTCGCCTTGTTTCATTACAACTCTATGGTTTCTAAGCCGATTCTCTCATCTCTGGGTTGTCTATCTCTGAAACCCGATTTTTTAACTCTTAACTTCTTAGATCTACAATAGATCTGAGTATATTCTGAGTTATTTTACTGTTTTCCTTAAAGATCTCTCCAATTTTTCAAAAATGCCTCTTTTTCTTCAAAAGTTAGATTTTCTTAACCCCTTTTCAAAGTGACTTTTCCTTCTGATTTTCCTTATTATTCTATGCTTTTACTATGTTTGAACGTTTATTCATGTTTTCCCCCTTTTTTCTGACTTATTATGTCAAAACCCTAAGTTTCTTGGTCTTAATCATGGGTTCTGAGTATGTTCTTGCTTATTTTTTTCATTTGATTCATTTGCATGTCTGTTACTTATGAATCCGTTCAGAGTTTTTGTGATTTTACCCTATTAGGGTTTCTGATTGTTGATTCTTCCGCTTATATTATGTTTATTCTGTTAATTCCTCTAATCAGTTCTATCTTCTCTAGTTAAATCCCTAATTTTCTGTGATTAACACCTTTTACTGATTTCCTGTGATGATATCTTTTACTGATTTCCGACCTCTAAGTTATTTTCTCGCCTTATTTTATGGTTGAATATACTATTAATTGATTCTTATGATATTTCCTTTATTAGAACCTTATGTACCTAGTCCTAATTACATGTTCTATACTTTCACTGTTTGAATTATTTCCTTATCTGTTATGCCCGAGTTACACATTGATTTATTTCTTTATTTGTTACATGTTCTTACCGTTTGAATGTAGCTCCCTTAATCAAGGGAGTACTTGCACTACTTTTACTCTAATTGGTTCTGAGTTCCATTTACTGCCTAATTGTGATTCTTACCTTATTCTATCTAGTTTCAAACTACTATATATACATTGCTCTTTCATTACTCAACAGACGAACACACTAGTTCAAACTCTATCTCTGACACTCAAAGCTTTCTGCTCTCTTTCTGTGTTACTTACTATTATTCTGAATTAGCCGGCTGCAAGCCAAGGCTAACTATTGTGCTCTCCTGTCCCTTCACTTTTGTGTTTACTGTCTTCTTTACTGGTATGTTCTGATTTCAATTCAAGTCCCAAACCAATATGCTTCTTTTAGTGCTTCAGTTTATCATGTTTCTAATATGTTTCTATATGTAATTTTGTTGTTCAACATGCAACTAATATGTCTACTTTACTGCTTTATCAGCATGCTTTTGAATATGTCCACCCCCTTTGTGCAAAGAAGTTAGTTATCCTAAGTTGTCTGATCTTGTGTTGGTTCTGAGATTCATAATATGCTGATTCCCTAAACCCCTGTAAGAATTTTCATGCTCCTATAACTATGTGTGCACTACATGTGCTCTATGTGTCCCCAATCCCATCACTCCTGTGTGTAGGCTTGTTCTTCCTGTTTTGGTTCTGTGTTCTTTAAGTATTGCTGAGTTTGGTTTTGGCTCTATGTTTAATCTTCTGTTGTTTAATTATGTAACTCTCCCTTTTCAGAATTTGTTTTACTGAATGACTCCCTCTTTTATTTCAAAATATTGTTATCAGGCAAGTCTCTTTTAAAACTGTTTTCTTACTAAAACTTTTTTCAAAACTATATCAAGCACTCTCACTCTACTCTTAGGTCCTTAGGTTCTGTCCCTCTAATGTGTGAGTGCTTAGGGATCCCTATGAGATCCCTCTGAACTCTGATGCATTAGGACTGACACTTCCACACTGGAATTACTCAATTATGGTTGTAAAATCTGGGTGTGAGCACTGTCGGGGATCCCTTGAGGTCCTTAGGTAACTTTGACACACCCGGATATGAGAAAGGCTATGAAACATTTGGGCATTTGAGGTTCTGAGAATCTGGGCCTGTTTTCAGGCTCCCTATAGTGTAACTTCTTATTTTTCTTTATCTATTTATGTAATTCATTCACATTGGTTTGTAATAATTGTTGTAAATAAATATTGGGGATTGATAGTGAAAATGAGAGTGTAGTTATACATGTTATCAATATCAATGGGGTAGAAACCATGCCTTAGGCTTACATTTCTATGTGCGCATTAGAATCCATGTTTACGACCAATACATTCTAAGCATGTCATGCATTAGATATCATGTTCTTAGGTTTACTGTTTCAACATCTCATTTGACATTATTTTATCACTTAGAAATCATGCTCCAGGGCTAAATAACAGCATTAACACGAACTGTTGTTTCTGCACACTTTTGAAGTCATGCTTAACAATGCTGTAATTTTTAGGGCATCCTGCTTTAGGAACTCTGCATATCCTGAGATCATGCTGTGCATTTAGAAATCCTGCCTTAGGAACTCTGCATATAAATCATTCTGCATTTTATATGTGCATTAGATACAATGCTTTAGGATCTTGTTTGTACTCTCTCAGTCACACCTAGTTAAACTGTTAACGCATAAAAAAGGATACAAAACATGTCTCACCATGTTTTAAATAAATAGGTAATAACCTCTGTGTCTTTGCAACACTTAGAACAACATGCTTTAGGTCAAATAACTTCTAAACTGTTTTTAAACAATTCTGGTATCTATTGTGCATTCCCCATGCCTAGGCAAGCCTTAGGTAACCAACTTTTATAAAACTGGAAAACTGTTGCTTTTGTGTGTTTACTGCGTAATGGTTAACATGCCTAAAATCAGTAGGCAAACTGATTAAGGCCCCTGCTTCTAGGTTTATAAAATAAAACTGCATATCTTTTGTGTTTTGATATTCACTTAGACATCATGTTGTAGGATCCTGCTTAATAATATTGCCCTTTTTTGTGTTTGAGACGTGTTGTTTACATGCAATATCTGTGGAGGTAAACCTGAGCCTCTTAATTGCTTCTTTCCTGTTTTATCTGCTAAAGTCCTATTTTTCTTGCCTGTCGCCTTAGTATTTTCTCCTTTTAGCCTTAGGGGTCTGTTTAGAATTGCCTTTAAGTAGAGGTCCTAATCTCCTCCAAGACCATTAAGAAGGGACGGGTAACAGCACACATAGAGATCGTTAAACAACACTCGCTTTAATAACCGCTAAGGGGTGGGTAAGGGTAGATATGGATATGATAGCCGGTGCGCTAATGCAACGTGTAGCCCCTTATTGAGGAGTGATTGTCGGGCATTGCACTGATGTGATCCTATAGGATAAACAACCTAGGACCCCCTATCCCTTACATATGTGTGTTTAGATCATAACTCTTTCAAAACCTCATATGTGTGCCTAGACTCTAAATCCTTTAATCTTTAGCACATATTTGTGCTTCGACTGTGAATCTTATCAAAAGCCTTTATTTGTTTACCTATGTGGTTTTATTGCTTATGTGCTACCTGTTTTAAAATTTATAAAGCTTGTTTGGCCGGGAACCACAGTTGTGGACTTTGAGAGGTGCCTAACACCTTCCCCTTGAAGTAATTTCAAGTCCTTACCCTATCTCTGGTTATCCAATCTGTGTTTGTAAATGACCCTTAGTAGGTGCCCTCACGCACCTTAATTCGTTAGGTGGCGACTCTTCAATTCCTTACCCCTTTCCCAAAAAGAAACGAGTTGTCCCAATAATGTCAAAAACCCTGACTGATCCGAAAGGAAAGGAAAAAAAGGGGGGCGCGACAGAGAAGTGGCATTCAAAAAATAAGTAAGCAATAGTTTTAGTGTCTTGACAAAATATCACACACAGGCTGCCTTAACTTACTCCTATTCGTGCAAGACTATCCTTTGCTTGCAACCTTCCATGCATAGTTAGCCAACAAATAAAGCTATGTTTAGGCATGTTTTTATTTTGTTCCATACCCAAACTCGATGCTTGACTCCCTCTTAATCATTCATACCCACTTCTGATTGAGTATTTTCACCTTGAGTAATCCAATTGTTATTCATATAACCTGTTGCCATCTTGTCTCTCATGTGACAAATCGTTTTCCAATACCAGTTGCTATCTTGAGGTGCTACATATTGCCACCAAGATTCTTCTTTTATATAGATATTAATCCACTTCACCCATAGGTTATTTGCTTTCTGGACAATATTCCAAATGTAATTGCCAATTGTTGCATCATTCCAACTCACACGATCTGTCACAGCAAGGCCTCCTTCCCTTTTTTGATCTGCAAACAAGGTCCCAAGCTACTAGTGGGACTCTAGTTGTGTCCTCCTTCCCATCCCATAGATAATTTCTACATATAGCAGTAATTCTTTTAAGGATTTCTCAAGGTAGTATAATAATAGATGCCCAGTACACATGTGTGTTCATGTGCACTAAATTTATCAGCTGCACTCTACCTATATAGGATAATGTTCTCGATCCCCATCCTCTAACTTCAGCAATCAATTTTTCAACCACCATTTCACAATCCACAACTGATATCCTTCTAGATGTGATAGGGACTCCAAGGTACCTGAATGAGAGCTTCCATTTATATTAACCAGTTAACACACGGAGATCTTCCAAGTGTTGCATACTCATGTTTATATTGAAGATGTTCGATTTGCCAGTATTTATTGTTATCCATGATGCCTCTGAAAAGGTCTTAAGACCTCTTAACATAAGCATGACTGAGTGAAAATCACCTTTGCAGAACAATAGGACATCATCTGCGAAGCATAGATGATTTAGCTTGAGGCTTCTACATTTCGTGTGAAATTCAAATCCTTCTTGTTGTGTCACCAACTTCAGAATTCGAGTAAGATATTCCATACATATAACAAATAGTAGAATTGAAACATGGTTCCCTTGTTGAAGTCCCTTCTTCCCTATTATCTTCCCATGTAAGCCTACATTTACTGCAACTATATATTGGGGAATCGATGTGCAAACCATGATCCATTTGATGAACCTAGCTGGAAAATTCAGAGCATGCAACATTTCCTCCACAAAGCCCCATTCCACTGAGTCATATGCTTTTCGAAGGTCTATCTTGATTGGGCAGCTCTTTGTAGTATTCTTTATATTATAAAATCTCACTAGATCTTGTTATGAGCATGTTCTTCCTGCTACAAAAGCACTTTGGTTCTCCGAGATTATGGTTGGAAAAATTTGCTCGAGTATATTGCATAACATTTTTGAGATAATTTTATAGACTGTGTTGCATCATGAAATACATCGATAGTCTCCTACGTTGTCTGCGTGTTTTGTTTTTGGGATAACTTATATAAGAGTGTTGTTGAGTACCCTCATTATCTTTCCAGTAGCAAAGAATTCTAATACTCCATATGATAGGTCCTTCCCTACAATTCTCCAACAATCTTTGAAGAAATTCCTCCCATATCAATCTGGCCCTAGTGCTTTCTCTCCATCTATGTCCCATAATGCTTGTTAAACAGCTTTAAGCATAGCACGCTGTTCCTCAGTCACAATTGAACCTGCTCTCACTAAGGTTACTACAAATATGTGCTCTACTTTCTCTGTTTGTCCCCAACAGTTCTGTATGGAAATCTACAAATGTATGAGCATTTCCTTCTATATTAGTTACTGATTGGCCCTCAGCTTCCCTTATCTATTTTCATTTCTTCTTGCTTTCATAAAACTATGAAACACCTTTGTGTTTTGATCACCCTAAGTTAAAGACTGTATCTTTATCTTCTGTCTAAGATATAATTCACTTGCTTGCTTAGCCTGTGGTATATCTTAGAAAATTCACTCTCTTCACCAATCAATGTTATATTCAATAGATCGAGTTGGACTTTTTTCTGGCAATCCATTAGTTTCTCCTTAGCCTGCTCTGCCTTAAGTTTCCCTACCAATTGATATATTTTTGTTCCTGTACTTCTTGCCTCCCAACTTCTTTTGACTTTGGTCTGAAAGTATGGTGTTGTTCTCCACATATTGAAATACTTGAATGGTCTGCTAGTGTTTGTGTTGCCATCCTCCCAGTGCATTACTACGGGGATGTGATCATACAATCCTTCACTCATATAGTTGACTTGAGAAGCTAGTACGTCAACCATCCAATTTTTGTTAACCACTACCTTGTCAATCCAACTCATAACCCTATCTGCACCACTTTGTTTGTTGTTCCATGTGTTAAAGGCCCCAGTGGATTTCAGTTCTTGAAGTCCACATGAGTCCAAACATTGCCCGAAGCCTTTATTTCTGCCGCTATGACATGGCTACCTACTATTTCCTCTCTATTTAGGGCACTATTGAGATCACCTATGACTGCTCATAGGCTCTGTATTTGAGTGGATAAGTCTTCTAAGTCCCTCCACAATCCCCTTTTCAAATCCATGTCGTTGTAAGCATATACTACTTTGAGGCTGTATTGCTTACTAGTCCCTTTATGTTTGATTATAATGCGGATGACTTGGTCAGTCGTTTTAGCTATACAGACATCATACATAGTTTGTTTTCACACCATCCAGATCCTACCACCATTGTGTTGTTCCAAGTTTGTTCTGAATGACCACCCATTACAAAGATTAAGAGTAGCTTTGTGTGCTTTAGATCTCTTAATCTTAGTCTCCAGGAGTCCAAATAGGCCTACCCTGCAATTATGCAATAAACATATTGACTTTCCTCTGCTTATCCAGCCTCTTTTGACCACTCACATTCCAAGACCCAATCCTACCCTATCTATTGGAGGGGGGCTTGCCCCACCCCTACCAAGTCTTGGTCTTGTAACCCCTAGGTCCTCTTTAGGTTAGAGGAGCTAGGATTGAATCCTTATATTTCATTCTCCTTGTGTTGTCCCACTGCTTCAAATGTGTTTTTTGTTGTAATTTCCTTGATTCTATTAATATCTCCATTACTAGGTCCCTATCTGCCTTCATGGATCTTGTTTTTCCTTTCTTCTTGCAGGTTACTTCCCAGGTCTACAATCTTCTTCTAATGCTCTTGAGGAACTGGTTGCTGCACCACATTATCAGTGGCGAAGCTAGGAATTTTTCTAACGGTATTCAAATTTGAAAGAACTGAAAAAAAATTCTCGACAAAGGGTGTTCAATATGTGTTATATACCTCTAAAACGTAAGATTTTACCTATATACATACTGTAATTTTTCGACGAAAGGTGGTCAGTTGACTGCTGTTGTGACTATGTGGCTTCGCCACTGCACATTATTCATTTGCTGCACCACATAAGAACCTCTATTCTAGGAACGTATTTCTTAAGTTTAATTAGGTGTCAAGAGTATTTTAGGTCTTACAAAAGTTTTAACACAGTCCTTATTGTTACTGATCGTGTGTTAGTTTTGAAAATCTGTAGCACATATGTTCTTATCATTCTGAAAATAGGAAAAGAAAAACAAAATTAATTTATATAATAACTATACATGTAATGTTAGCAGTAAAGGTGTGTACGTAAAATTGGTTAGTGACAGTTGGATGAATGAAGAGGTGATCTGTGGAGCTGAAGACAGGTAGGATGCGAGTCAGCAAATAGTCGATACCGGTTGCAAGCACGGGACTAGCGTTAGATGAATCTCGAAGGCAGAATAGCCGATGACAAATGTTCAAAGTATTGACATCGGGTAACATTCAACGGGCGGCCGTTAGAGAGAATATCTGCATGTATAGTCAACTGTTATATAGCTATCGATGACGATTCTTATTCTCATTCAAGAGAAGCTTGATATGTGGATCTTGTCTCCCTGAATTGAGCTATAAATAGGAGAATTAGCATCCATTGTAGACACGAAATATTCTGTACAACAAAAGCTTAAGTAAGCTCTCATCTTATAATATTATTTTGTCTTTAATTGTTCTCGCTTCTGTCATCGGAGAGGCTAAGTTCATAGCCAGACTTGTATTTTCTTTAATTTTATTTCATAATCTTATTCTGCTCTTACTCATTTCATAATTTTGGATCAAATCGATTCACTTGTCAATAAATCATGCTATAAATTCAACTGTATCATTTTACGGGTAAACAAAAGACAATCTTCCTAGTCTTTTTTCCTAACTAATCGCGGTGATCAAGTGTACTAGGTGACATCTCATTCTAGTTTAAATATTACCATAGACTGAAGAGCAAATTATTATTACTACTATAGAGGAATAAGGACATAACCAAATAATTTTTTTACACTTCCTAGAGTAAACGTATTACAACTAAAGGTGTCATTTGGGCCTTGTCAGCTCATTTCTTTCCCAGTTAAAACTCGGATCAGAACAACCTAGCTGGTCCTAGGAGGGGCAGGCATAGGGGGTGTAGTGAAGAGGCTAGGTTTGCCGAGGCTTTGGGCCTAAGAGACTGGCCCATGTATGAGCATGTGTCTTGGCCCACGGGGGCGCCGTCCTGTTAACGAATAATTTTACATTCATATACGCTATTTCAAACTTTATTACCCTTCATACTCAAATTTTAATATAATTACATAATATATATAAAATTATCAATTATGTTCATTTTTAGGCATTTAATGATAATAATTAAATCCTAAAATCACTCTAACGTCTATATCCCACCCCCCCACGTTTCTCTCTCCACACACCCCCTCCCCTCACGTATCTTCAGTATCTTCCTCCATTAACGCCTGTTTTCACTCTTCTTAAAAAATTCCTCTACATTTTTTCACTCTTCTTCAAAATCCCTCTCTATTTTTATAGATTCAAGCTCTAAATACTCTACCACACACCTCTATTAACATATGTTGCTCACTTAACTTTTAATGAAGAAGAAAACACTTTTGAAGATCAGCCCTAATTTCAGTTAGAGGGAAGCAATTCAACCATTGACAGCCATTAAAAAGCTTTGAAACTTTGAATTTGAATTTGGATTTTCAAAAACCATTATTTGTTTGAATTGTGTGTTGTTGCAAATAATTGAGAATATTATTTGGAGTTTATATCTCAATTTTGAAGGTGTTTTGGTGAATTGATTTTGGCTGAATTTCATATTGAAACTCGAAGAAGAAGAAGAAGACATAACATACATTATACTTACGAAGTTGTAGTACAATTGTAGAAAAATTGTATTATGTTGTTGATATATATATTTTAATATTGTATGAAAGTTGAACTATATTGTATAAAAATTGTACTTAAGTTGAATGATATTCTAGTTGTATATAACTGGGTAGAAATAATATATGAAAATTGTAGATAAGTTGTATAATATATAATTAGTTGTATGGAATTTGTTTTTACTATGTATAAATCCGATACAAAATATACAAAAAACATATTGTATAAAATTTGTATTTAAGTGGTATGATATTATAGTTGTATATAACTATGTAGAAATAATGTATGAAAGTTGTAGATAAGTTGTATAATATATAATTAGTTGTATGAAATTTATTTTTACTATGTATAAATCAGATACAAAATATGCAAAAGACATATTATATAAAATTTGTATTTAAGTGGTATGATATTACTGGATAGAAATAATGTATGAAAGTTGTAATTGTATATCAATTGATAGATGCTCTGTCATGGCTGAAAGTAATGCGTCGTAACTTGACTCCGAATTTATCACAATTTTATCGACATTAAAATTAACATATCGACCACTACTATCCCATCCATAAGAACAAAAAACAAAAAAAATGCAAAAATTTAATTATAAGAGAAGATGGTGTAACAATAACTTTGAATTTTCCTTGGTGAAGGGCAGGGTAGTTGGAAAGCATTACCAATTCATTATCATTCAATTCAGTGATTATCTTTACTAGTACATGAGATTAGCTCATCTATTGACACTTTAAAGAGTATATAAATATATATATAAGATAAAAAAGAAGAGTAAGAAAGAAGATTTTGAGCAAAGTCTATTAGAGTAGCAGATTTAGTTGGGAAATTCGTTATTATTCAAAGCACTCCGTTTACTCGAGATATGGGGAGAAAGAGTGAAATTGGAGAGAAGAGGGGAGAGATGAGAGAAAAAAGGAAAATGATGTAATTAAATCCCTTGATTGAAGCAACAAATAATGGATTGAGAATTTTTTAAAGTGGATTATATATATTTTGTAACTAAAATATGTTTAGGTCGGGTAAATACTAATGCATAAACATTTTTCGTAATAAGGTTTCAAATAGTGTATAGGAATAAAAAAATTATTTTTTTTCCAGCATTTTATAGCTGTTGGCCAACCGTCTATTGGCCAACCGTCTATTTTGTAATTTGACAATTGGCCAACAGCTATAAACTACAAATAACCTCCCAATCCCTTATAAATTTTATTTTTAGTTCTACAGCTTACAATAATACACTTTTGCCGTAATTGCACCTATAAATACTCATAATGTTTCTTCATTTTCCGCACCTTTTCTACTTACTATCTCTCTAATTCTATATCTCTCTTACTTACTTAAATTGTTTGCACTGGACCTATATTTTATGGTATTGAGGTTAACAATATTGGATCAAGTAGCAATAATACTAATATTCAAGTATTCCCATTACTTAAAGAACTATTATTGCACGATATTCCTAGCCTTACTGAGTGGAAGGAAGTGCAATTGATACTAACAAGAAATAAAGACGGAGTTGGAATAAGCATGTTTAATTTCCTGGGCTTGAGAAGTTGAGATTACAGACTATCCATAAAAATGGCAATACATGAATTTGGAATTGATTTTTCTCTTTCAGTTTTTGAGTCGATTTTTCATCCCCCTCCTCCACACACTATTTCCTCTCCTTTAGTTGTCCAAGCTTTTCATTCGTCAAACCAATACAGTGCATGCATAAACTGATTATCCAACAAATTTCAATAAAGAATCAGTGCCGGCCACCACTTCTGTACATAGGAAATATCTTGATATGATAGCCCATTCCATTAATGTCCAATTCTGCTGCATGAATCCACAAGCTATTATGAGAATCTTCTTCTCTCTCTCTTGGAACAGTACCAAAGTTGTCAACATCAGGTGCAGACTTCTTGTAAACATCTCCCAAATGTGAGTCACTCCAAATTCTGCCTCCCAAGTAAACATCAGCACCTCCTACAGTCTAGTTGAGCTGAAGCTTTAGACTCCAAATGGCAGGTTATCAACAGGCACATTTTCTTCATCACTCTCCGTATCATCATAATCGCATTCTATCAATATCAGAAGTTGTATTTCGCTATCTGGTTAGCTTGTTTCGGATTTGGTGTGGTGATGTCGTTATTTTGTTTTTTCCTTTCATCTTGCCCTTTCTTTTTGCTATATTAAATAATCATATTTTATCCTTTATTCTATATAATATTTCTGCTTCGTATCCTATTTTTCTTTAGTAATAATATTGCAAGTCTGTTCTTCATATTGTTGGTCGTGACATAATTAAAACGACGGCAAACAATGCAATTTATTCAAATATTTTATTTATCAAATAATACAATACAATATAATGCATTATGAAACAACATGTAACAACCATCCAAACCAGCTGTTAGCAACCAAGGCACTTCTCTCTTTGAGGATAAAGGGTGCTTGAATACAGTAATTGACTTATGACTTTGGTTGCAAAATGATTCGACTTTGACCTGCTATATCATCCCCCCATACAGATAGGAGTAATATATTTCAGATAAACAGTGGCGGATGCACCTTCAAGGCAGCAACACTGGTGGTATCACTAGAACTACATATTTATGGTAAAAAAATTTAAAACATACAATTTTATTAGGTATCGACACATTATCACAAGACTATTGGATACAATCATAATCTCAACCTACTGACACAAAATCCAAATTGACAATGAAGGGGTCACTAGCCTTCTCGTAAAGATCCGAAAAATAGTAATTCATCCCAAAGTTACAAATTTTTCGCGAAAACAACTAAAATATCAGAGAAAGAAGAGCAAAATAACAAAGTACTAATAACGCAGTTCCTCTTCCACTCCCAATTCAAAACACCAAGAGAATAGCAGCAATCCAATAAAGCACAAAGCATATGCAAGCAGAAGAAAATCCCAGAATTTGAAATCTTACAATAAGCCCTATACAAACAACTAGAAACGAAAATCACCACAGAGGAATTAATATACATACAGAGAGGTTATTCAACAATATTAATCGTTGATATACATGGGCTAGCAGTTACAGCAAAAAGTTGAAGAACTAGAGGATGCAGTAGTTGGAGTGGTGTTGAACAGTAGCGCCATCTCTCCCGCTATGGAATTTTTTTTCTGGATTAAACCTATTACAGCAACACTGGAATAATAAGGATCGCAAATCGGTAACTGCGACTTATAAATCGCATTCAATTAATGCGAAATAAGTCGTATTCAGCATTGCGAGTTATAAGTCGCGTAACAAATTGATATTCGACTTAATGTATATATATTTATATGGATAGTGCCTCACATTTTACTCATGTTTCATAAATTTCGGATGTATAATGTAATGATTTGTGCTAATTATATTAGTGATATTTTTATGTGTAGTTATCTTCTGGAGGTAATTTGGGACGGAGGTGCGTGAATTGAAACGAAAATGGGAAGAAACAAGAAAACGCCACAAAGTAGTTCCACAGGTAGCGTGGGGCGCTACATCTGGCAAACAAAACAGACCCTCCAAATTTCCAGCGCCAGGGCTAGCGCCCCACGCTACTCTGGGCGCTGGTGATGTGAAGTTGTCCTATTTCGCTCGGGACTTGGTTATTTCAACCCCAAGACGCCCCCAACTCGTATAAAAGCAAACTCAAACCTATACACAAGTACGAAACACTCGAGAGCACATAATTCATCGATTCTTCCATTCTACTTTTAGTATTCATAGCTTTTGTGTTTGAAAATAATATTTTAATGATTGTTATGAACATGAGTGGCTAAGAACCTCATTATTCTGGGTTCGTTCTTGGCTATTATAGATTGACGGTTGATTGTCTTGCTTGATTTTATCATATTAATTTATTTATTCAATCTTGCACTTAATTATTCTATTGCGTAGCTAACAATAGAGTGATGTCTACGAATTTATAGTTGAACTCGAAGGTGGGAACTATAGGTTGTATATAAGGTTGAATAGAGTAAGTTCTTGAATTTGGGCATCGGAGAATAGATTCGTGATTAGGATAGACATATTCTAGTTGCCTTATTTGGTTATTTTTGCACGAAATACACATGCGTTCTTGTCGAGTTTGATTCTATAAACCCTGCTAATCAACAAATTAGATAAGTCAAGTGATTACATCAATCCGAAAAATGCAATAGGAGAGATGTTTATCCCATAATCCTGGAATAACTCCATTTCACTGAGTTCTTCCTAAGTGTAACGACCCGACCGGTCGTTTTGTGTTCTAGGATCCCGTGACCCTAAATGAGACTCCCTGTAGCTGCTTTTACTGATTTATAAATTGCGGGGACGGGTGGTTCGAGGTTTGGAGGAGTTTGGAGTAGTATAGGAACACTTAGTTCCCTAAGTTGGCCTTAAAGGCTAAGTTTGACTTCAGTCAATATTTTTAGTAAACGACCCCGAAATCGAGATCCGAAGATTCCAGTAGGTATGTATGATGATTTCGGACTTGGGCATGTGTTCGGAACGGGTTTTGGATGACTCGGGAACATTTCGACGCCAAATAGTGAAATAAGAATTTCCTTAAGTTCAAATTGAGGTTTGGAACGTGTTTTGTGTTATCGAGGTTCAAACGGAATTCCGAGATCAGAAATAGTTCCGTAATGTCATTTATGACTTGCTTACAAATTTTGGTGTCATTTCGAGTAATATAGATAGGTTCGGCGCATTGTTAGCAAATTCAAAGAACTTGAAGTTCTTAAGTTTGATCCAATAGGTTTTGGGGTGTGATTTTTAGATTTAGTGTTGTTTCGGACGTTTCGAAGGCTCGAGCGAGCCCGTATTATGATTTGGAACTTGTTGGTATATTTGGACGGGGTCTCAGGTGGGCCCAGATGCCATTCGGGCATCGAGCGAGTCAAAAACCAGCCTAAAATGACCGCTGGTGCACCAGGTCTAGTGCGACCGCATCTGCGAAAGTCCAGTCGCAGGTGCAACACCGCTCCTGCGGTCCCAGTCTCGCAGGTGCGACTCCTGAGGGAGTTGCCAATTTCCGCAGGTGCCGGCCCCTTTCTGCAGAAGCGGAGCCGCAGGTGCGGACATCCCATCGCAGGTGCGAAACCAGGACCCCTTCCCCTTCTTCGCAGGAGCGAGACTTTTCTCGGAGATGCGAGCTCGCAGGTGCGAAAAGCCTGTTGGCAGTGCACTTCGATTTAAACTCGGGACTTAGTCATTTTTGGACACTTTCTTTATTCTTGGGCGATGTTGAGAGAATGCAAGGAGGGTATTCGACCTAGCCACTGTAAGGTAAGTAATTCCTACTATAAACTTAGCTTAATACTTGAATTCCTAGGTAGATTAACACCTTAAATTAGTGGAAATCACGGGTTTAGAGTAAAACGTAGGTTTTTGACAAAAATGGAAATTTTCAAGAAATGTGTTACGGAATCGTACAGAAACCATATAATATTGATCCTTAGGCTATGGGTAAGTATTTCCTCTAGAAATTTTTGGAATCAGAGCATGTGGGCCCGGGGGTGTATTTTGGGATTTTACAATTTAGGTTGAAATAATCATTTAAATAGGAAAATTTCATATTTTTGAGTACAGATTAATTTATTTATGCAATATTTGACTAGTTTCGAGTCCTTGGGCGAAAAATTTGGAGTTTCGGGCGCGTTCTTGACCCGGAAAGTAGGCTTGACACGAGGTAAGTCTCCTTTCTAACCTCGTAAGAGGGAATTGTCCCCATATGTGAATATGAATAATTGCATGTCCTTATATGTGGGGGCTACGCACGCACGAAGTGATGAGAGTCCGTATGTAACTACTATTATGTTGTGTCGGGGAGTTTAGGATTCACAAGCATGGTTTATGTGCCGTAACTATAATCGTAAGTGTAATTTAGGTTGCCTAATATCATTGAATTATTAAGTGAACATCTAGGAGGTTATATTCTAAAATTTATATTATTGAAACCTTCTCTGTAAGTATATTCTCTACTGAATTTCTTGATTCCTGTTATTTATGTGCATATATACGGGAACCCGCGTCGCATATATGATTCGCGAGCGGGGTAGCCCTACTATTATGTCAACCGCGTCGCATGTTTGATTCGTGAGCGGTGTAATAGATGCATCTATGGTTCGATCCGTTTGACAATTCGACAGTGCGCATTTATTTTCGCGTCGCATCAGCCGTACGCTCACGACATGTTATGTGTTTGTTAGATGTTAGATGTTCTGTGATTTTGTATCTGTTAAATACTATGAGAAATGAAAACTAGGTAAATTGTATGCTAGAAAACTTGACACGTACAAATAATGGTAAAGGATATTTGATGTTCCTGTCTTCATTATTATTCATAAATTGCCATTCCTGCTTAGGTTTACACTTAAAACATATTATTCTGACCCTAGTAAGTGTCACGTCGACCTGTTGTCACTACTTCTTCGAGATTAGGCGGGATACTTACTTGGTACATATTGTTTATGTATTCATGCTACACGCTGTACTTAATTGTACATGTTCTGAGGCGGGTGCATCTGGGTATCAACCCAGAGTTCGTCCTTGATACATTTACCTGGTCTAGACTCCACGATGAGCTGCTTCTCTTGGAGACTCTCAGCGACACTTTGGAGCTATCTTTTGTTTCCTTGCCATTTCTGTCCATACTTACTCAGACAGTAGGACATACTTCTTATACTTTTGGTATTACTCTATTAGCTGCCTGTAGACTTGTGACATTAGTTCCTGGCATACACGCTAGTAGACTTTATTTTGGAATGTAAATCGTAAATTTAAAATTTCATTATTTTCTATTTTGGTATAAAATGCTCTAAGTTATCTGTTTCTACTTAATGTCCCAAAGATTATGTTAAGTAAGTTTGAAAAAATGTTTTGTTTTTGGTGAACTACATGGAACTCACTAGTGGGAAATAATTGGCTTGCCTGACTGAGGTATTGGGCGCCATCGCGACCTGGGTTGGGATTTGGGTCGGGATAACATGGTATCAGAGCTCTTGGTTCACGTAGGTCTCACGAGTTACAGACAAGCCCAATAGAGTCTTGCGGATCGATACGGAGACGTCTGTATTTATCTTTGGAGGCTATAGGGTGTTAGGAAATTTCTCTTTATTCATCTTCTATCGTGCAATTGATGGTATACTAAATCTCACTCTTCTATTCTCTCACAGATGGTGAGGACGCGCACAGCTGGCGTTCCAGACCTGGGAAGGGCCGCTACCCCCGTCATCCGAGGTCGTGGCAGAGGCTGGGGTAGGGTAACGACCCGAGGTAGGGGACAAGGACATCCCAGGACTATACCAGTTATACCCCCAGTGGATCTAGTAGAGGATCCCATTACTGAGAAGCAGGGCGAGGTTCCCGCAGCAGATCCTGCCCCTTTGGACTTTATGACAGCTCCAGGATTTCAGGAGGTCATGGGCCGTATGATGAGGTTCATGGACACCATGACGCAGGCTGGTTTATTTCTATCCGATCCGGCCATATCTCAGGCGGGAGGGGGAGCACAGACCCCTACTGCACATGCCGGCGGTCATGCAACAACAGTATATCAGACCTCGGGTACACTACCCGTGGGTGGGATTCAGCCAGTGGCAGCAGTAGCACCTAAGCTCAGACCAGCTACGAACGGTGATCCGCAAAAGTTATTAGACAGATGGACCAGACTGCACCTTCCTGTCTTCGGAGGTGAGCGCCATGAGGATGCTCAGGACTTTATTGATAGGTGCAGGGACAGACTGCACAACATGAGGATATTGGAGTCCCATGGAGTTGACTTCACTACTTTTCAGCTAGAGGGCAGGGCCCGCAGATGGTGGCAGTCCAACATTCTTGGCAGACCGGTAGATTCTCCTCCCCTCACTTGGGAGCAGTTCACTCAGTTATTCCTGGACAAATATATTCCACCCTCTGAGAGGGAAGAGCTGCGGTATCAGTTTGAGCAACTGGAGCAGGGTCAGATGTCAGTGACGGACAACGAGGCTAGGTTTTCTGAGCTGTCTCGTCATGCACTCATGATACTTCCTACTAACGTAGAGAGAGTGCAGAGATTTGTAGCCGGGTTACACTTAAGCATTAGGGCCAACATGGCCCGAGAGGTGGAGATGGGGACTCCTTATAAGCTTGTGGTAGAGATTGCTCGAAGGATTGAGGGTTATTGGTCAAGGAGTAGAGAGTATGGGTAGCATGATAAGAGGGCTAGATTTTCTGGAGATTTCAGAGGTGCTCCAGCCAGGGACAGAGGCTAGTTTTGTAGGGGCCAGTCCAATAGGCCCCCATATTCAGCACCACCACCACCCCCTCGAGGTGCTCCCACGAGGCCTTATTTCAGCGCTATGTCGGAGAGTTCTTATCGGCCACCAGCCATTCAGGGTTGTTCCGGCGGGTATTCTGGTCATCAGGGGTCTTCCAGTCCTTATTTTAGTGCTATGCCAGAGAGTTCGTACCGTCCGCTAGCTATTCAGAGTCCTCCAGGGAAGCAGGCTATGGTGCCTAGAGGTTGTTATGAGTGCGGGGATCCAGGCCATATTAAGAGGACTTTTCCTAGGCTTCGGGGCAAGGCCGTGCAGCAGAGTCATCATCCTACGATTTCAGCACCGGCAGTTCGGCCACCCAGAGGTGGAGGACAGGTTGGTAGAGGTCGTCCTAGAGGTGGAGGCCAGGCAGGGGGAGCCCAGCCAGATCCTGTTCATTCCGGTGGAGGGCAGTCGTCCGGCGCTCCAGCCAGATTCTATGCTATTCCGACCAGATCAGGATGAAGTGGCCTCAGACGGTGATTACAGGTATTATTTCAGTTTGCGGTAGGGATTCATCGGTACTATTTGATCCAGGGTCCACTTATTCATATGTATCAGCCTTATTTTCTCATTCCCTGGATATTCCTTGTGAGTCCTTGGGTACTCCTGTTTATGTGTCCACTCTTATGGGTGATTCTGTGGTTGTGGGCCGGATTTACCGGTCCTGTGTGGTTATATTCTATGGGTTCGAGTCCAGAGCAGACCTCCTGTTGCTTGATATGGTTGATTTTGAGGTTATCCTGGGCATGGATTGGCTGTCTCTCTATCATGCCATTATAGATTTCCATGCCAAAACTGTTACTCTAGACATGCCTAAGTTTCCGAGATTGGAGTGGAGAGGTTCCTCAGTTAGTGCCGCTAGTTGGGCTATTACCTTCTTGAAGGCTCGACATATGGTCGATAAGGGTTGTTTGGCTTATCTTGCTTATGTGCGGGACACCACCGTCGACTTTTCGACGATTGATTCAGTGCCAGTAGTTTGAGATTTTGTTGATGTATTCCCTTCAGACCTTCCAGGCATGCCACCGGATCGTGACATTGATTTTTGCATTGACTTAGCTCCAGGAACCCAACCCATATCTATTCCCCCATACCGTATGGCTCCGAAGGAATTGAAGGAACAACTTGAGGAATTGTTAATTAAGGGGTATATCAGACCGAGCGTATTGCCTTGGGGGTGCTCCAGTGTTATTTGTGAAGAAGAAGGATGGGACTATGCGGATGTGTATTGACTACCGCCAGTTGAACAAGGTCACCATCAAGAACAAGTATCCGTTGTCGCGTATTGATGATTTGTTTGACCAGTTGTAGGGTGCTCAGGTGTTTTCTAATATTGACTTGAGATCAGGGTACCATCAGCTGAAGATTCGGGACTCAGATGTTCCGAAGACTGCCTTTCATACGAGATATGGTCATTACGAGTTCCTGGTGATGTCCTTTGGCTTGACTAATGCCCCAGCAACATTTATGGACTTGATGAACAGAGTGTTCAGGCCTTATACTGATTCTATTGTCATTGTCTTCATTGATGACATTCTGATTTACTCACATAGCCTGGGAGAGCATGAGCAACATCTTAGAGTTGTGCTCCATCCCTTGCGAGAAGAGAAGCTGTATGCTAAGTTCTCCAAGTGCGTGTTTTGGTTCGATTCTGTGGCCTTCTTGGGGCATGTGGCATCCAGAGAAGGTATCAAGGTTGATCCTTAGAAGATTGAGGCAGTTCAGAGTTGGCTACGCCTTACTTCGGCTGTAGAGATAAGGAGCTTCTTGGGTCTAGCGGGTTATTATCGCTGATTTGTGGAGGGTTCATCCGTTGCATCTCCTCTGACTAGATTGACCCAGAAGAATGCCCCATTTTGAAGGTCCGACGAGTGTGAGGCGAGCTTTCAGAAGCTCAAGACAACATTGACCTCAACACCAGTTCTAGTGTTGCCTTCCGGTTCTGGGATGTATACGGTTTATTGCGATGCCTCACGCGTTGGTTTGGGTTGTATGTTGATGCAGGAGGGCGAGTTATTGCATATGCTTCACGGCAGCTGAATGTTCATGAGAAGAATTACCCGGTGCACGATCTGGAGTTGGCGGCAATTGTTCATGCTCTTAAGATTTGGAGGCATTACTTGTATGGGGTGCCTTGTGAGGTTTATACATATCACCGCAGTCTGCAGCACTTGTTCAAGCAGAGGGATCTTAATCTGAGGCAGCGATTGGCTTGAATTGCTGAAGGATTATGACATCACCATACTTTATCATCCGGGCAAAGCGAACGTGGTAGCGGATGCCTTAAGAAGGAAGGCGGAAAGTATGGGTAGTTTGGCTTTCATTTCAGCAGAGGAGAGACCTCTAGCTTTGGACATTCAGTCCTTGGCCAATCGCCTGGTGAGGTTGGACCTTACCGAGCCCAGCCGGGTTCTTGCATGTGTGATGGCGAAGTCTTCATTATTGGGGGAGATTAAGACTCGGCAGTATGATGATCCACACTTGGTGGATCTCGGGGATTCAGTGGTACAGGGTGGTGCCAAGGAGGTTTCTATTGGCGAGGATGGTGTTCTAAGACTTCAGGGTCGCTCATGTGTCCCCAATGTTGATAGCCTGAGGGAGAGGATTCTAGAGGAAGCTCATAGTTCTTGGTATTCTATTCATCCTGGTGCTACGAAGATGTATCGCGACTTGAGGCAGCATTTCTGGTGGAGACAGATGAAGAAAGACATAGTGGATTATGTAGCTAGATGTTTAAATTGTCAGCAGGTTAAGTATGAGCACCAGAGGCCATAAGGCCTACTTCAGCAGATGCCTATACCTGAGTGGAAATGGGAGCGCATCACTATGGACTTCGTAGTTGGATTGCCTCGGACCTTGCGGAAGGTTGATACAGTTTGGGTCATTGTGGACAGGTTGACCAAGTCGGCACATTTCATTCCAGTAGCTACCACTTATACTTCTGAGAGGTTGGCCTAGATCTACATTCGGGAGATAGTTCGGTTGCAAGGTGTGCCTGTGTCCATATATCAGATCGAGGTCCTCAGTTCACCTCACATTTCTGGAGAGCCGTACAGAGTGAGTTAGGCACCCGGGTAGAGCTCAGCATAACATTCCACCCTCACACCGACGGGCAGTCGGAGCAGACAGTTCAGATATTGGAGGACATGCTCAGAGCATGTGTGATTGACTTTGGAGGGCAGTGGCACCAGTTCTTGCCTTTGGTCGAGTTTGCTTATAATAATAGTTACCAGTCCAGCATTGAGACGGCTCCATTTGAGGACTTGTATGGTCGGCGATGTCGTTCTCCCATTGGATGGTTTGAGCCTGGCGAGGCTAAGCTATATGGCACCGATCTAGTGAGGAATGCTTTGGAGAAGGTGAAGTTGGTTCAGGGGAGACTTCGCGCAGCTCAGTCCAGACAGAAGAGTTACGCGGATTAGAAGGCGCGTGATGTATCATTTATGGAGGGCAAGAAAGTTCTGCTGAAGGTCTCACCGATGAAGGGTATTATGAGGTTTGGGAAGAATGGAAAGCTGAGCCCAAGGTTTATAGGCCCATTTAAGGTGTTGAGAAGAGTTGGGGAGGTTGTTTATGAGCTTGCTTTACCTCCCAGTTTATCAGAGGTTCATCCGGTCTTTCATGTGTGCATGCTCCGGAGGTATCACGCCGACTTCTCTCACATGGTAGATTTCAGTACCATTCAGCTAGATGAGAGGTTGGGTTATGAGGAGGAGCTAGTTGCTATCATTGACTGGCAGGATCGCCAGTTGAGGTCCGAGAGGGTTTCCGCCGTAAAGGTCCAGAGGGCCAACCAGTCGAGGAGGCGACTTGGGAGTCCGAGGAGGACATGCGGAGCAGATATCCCCACTTATTCAGCACTCCAAGTATGATTCTAGACCCATTCGAGGATGAACGTTTGTTTAAGAGGTGGAGAATATAACGACACGACCGGTTGTTTGTGTTCTAGGACCTCGTGCCCCTAAATGAGACTCCCCGTAGTTGCTTTTACTGATTTATGACTTGCGGGGACGGGTGATTCGAGGTTTAGAAGAGTTTGGAGTAGTATAGGAACACTTAGTTCCCTAAGTTGGCCTTAAAGTCCAAGTTTGACTTCAGTCAACATTTACAGTAAACAACCCCGGAATCGATATCCGAAGATTCCAGTAGGTTCGTATGATGATTTCGGACTTGTGCGTGTGTTCGGAACGGGTTTTGGATGACCCGGGAACATTTCGGCGCCAAATAGTGAAATACGAATTTCCTTAAGTTCAAATTGAGGTTTGGGACATGTTTTTGTCTTATCAAGGTCCAAACGGAATTCCGAGACTAGGAATAGTTCCATTATATCATTTATGACTTGCTTGCAAAATTTGGTGTCATTCTGAGTAGTATAGAGAGGTTCGGCGCATTGTTAGCGAATTCAAAGAACTTGAAGTTCTTAAGTTTGATCCAATAGATTTTGGGGTGTGATTTTTAGATTTAGCGCTGTTTCAGATGTTCCGAAGGCTCAAGCGAGTCCGTATTATAATTTGGGACTTAATGGTTTATTTGGACGGGATCTCGGGTAGGCCCATATGCCATTCGGGCAATGAGCGAGGCAAAAACTAGCCTAAAATTACTGCTGGTGCACCAGGTCTGGTGCGACCGCACCTGCGAAAGTCCAGTCGCAGGTGCGAGACCGCTCCTGCGGTCCCAGTCTCGCAGGTGCGATTCCTGAGGGAGTTGCCAATTTTCGCAGGTGCAGGCCCCTTTTTGCAGAAGCGGAGCCGCAGGTGCGGACATCCAATCGCAGGTGCAAAACCAGGCCCCTTCCCCTTCTTCGCTGGTGCGAGACTTTTCTTGTAGATGCGAAACCGCAGGTGCGGTCCTCGAGCCGCATGTGCGAAAAGCCTGTAAGTAGTGCACTCCGATTTAAACTCGGGACTTAGTCATTTTTGGACACTTTCTTCATTCTTGGGTGATTTTGAGAGCATGCAAGGAGGGTATAAACCTAGCCACTGTAAGGTAAGTAATTCCTACTATAAACTTAGCTTAATACTTGAATTCCTAGGTAGATTAACACATTAAATTAGTGTAAATCATGGGTTTAGAGTAAAACCTAGGTTTTTGACAAAAATGGGAAATTTCTAAGAAATGTGTTACGTAATCGTACAAAAACCATATAATATTGATCCTTAGGCTATGGATATGTATTTCCTCTTGAAATTTCCGGAATCTGAGCATATGGGACCGGGGGTGTATTTTGGAATTTTGCAATTTAGGTTGAAATAATCATTTAAATAGGGAAATTTCGTACTTTTGAGTATAGATTGATTTATTTATGCAATATTTGACTAGTTTCGAGTCCTTGGGCGACAAATTTAGAGTTTTGGGCGCGTTCTTGACCCGTAAAGTAGGCTTGACACGAGGTAAGTCTCCTTTCTAACCTTGTAAGAGAGAATTGTCCTTATAGGTGAATATGAATAAATGCATGTCCTTATATGTGGGGGCTACGCATGCACGAAGTGACGAGAGTCCGTGTGTAGCTACTATTATGCTACGTCGGGGAGTTTAGGATTCAAAAGCATGCTTTATGTGTCGTAACTATAATCGTAAATATTAATTTAGGTTCCCTAATATCATTGAATTATTAAGTGAACATCTAGGAGGTTATATTGTGAGATTTATATTATTGAAACCTTCTCTGTAAGTATATTCTCTACTGAATTTCTTTATTCCTGTTATTTATGTTTATATATATGGGAATCCACATCGTATGTATGATTTGCGAGCGGGGTAGCCCTACTATTATGTCAACCATGTCGCATGTTCGATTCATGAGCGGTGTAATAGATGCATCTATGGTTCGAGCCGTTCGACCTTCAGCAGTGCATATTTATTTTCGCATCGCGTCAGCCGTACGTTCACGACATGTTATGTGTTTGTTAGATGTTGGGTGTTATGTGATTTTGTATCTGTTAAATAGTATGAGAAATGAAACTAGGTAAATCGTATGCTAGAAAACTTGACACGTACAGATAATGGTAAAGGATATTTGATGTTCCTGCCTTCATTATTATTCATAAATTTCCATTCCAGCCTAGATTTACACTTAAAACATATTATTCTGACCCTAGTAAGTATCACGTCGACCTCTCGTCACTACTTCTTTGAGATTAGGCGGGATACTTACTGGGTACATATTGCTTATGTAATCATGCTACACTTTGTACTTAATTGTACAGGTTCTGAGGCGGGTGCATCTGGGTATCAGCCCGGAGTTCGTCCTTGATACATTTACCTGGTCTAGACTCCACGGTGAGCTGCTTCTCTTGGTGACTCCCAGCAGCACTTTGGAGCTATCTTTTGTTTCCTTGCCATTTCTGTCTATACTTACTCAGTCAGTAGGACATACTTCTTATACTTTTGGTATTACTCTATTAGCTGCCTGTAGACTTGTGACACTAGTTCCTAGCACACACGCTAGTAGACTTTATTTTGGAATATAAATCGTAAATTTACAATTTCTCTATTTTCTATTTTGGTATAAAATGCTCTAAGTTATCTGTTTCTACTTAATGTTCCAAAGATTAAGTTAAGCAAGTGTGGAAAAATATTTTATTTTTGGTGAACTTCATGGAACTCACTAGTGGGAAATGGTTGGCTTGCCCGACATAGGTATTGGGCGCCATCGCGACCTGGGTTGTGATTTGGGTCGTGACACTAAGTGTTTGTTTTCTCTACTTGCGATCCTATTTTCTTGTTTGCTTAGTTCGTAGAAATTTAGTTGTAAAACTCACAACCATCTTCTTTACACTCACTTGAGTATTAAATATATAAATAACTTAGATTGGAAAATAGTTGATCATAAATCCTGGTGAGAACGGGGCCATTATTGGGTATCAACACTGTTGATACCAATTTTGCTCTCATATATTTTCCAAATAATATACATACTTTCAAAATATCCTTCTTGTATTATTATTAATTTACAGGATTTACACAAGCATTTCTTATAATTTCCCATAATTCTCGGAGCTTTTAAATTAATTTTCTTGGATTAATTTTCAGTAATTACTCTTTCAAATTATTTTTGATGACTTGATCAATTAAAAATTATTATTTGCATCCCTAATATTTTTTTTAAAAAATATTTCACTCCATTTTTAAATAATTACAATTATTTTAGGCTATTCCCATAAATTTGCAATAATAACCTATAGTTTGCATTCTTATTGCAATTGACATTTCATTTAGGACCAAAATCATATTTTACATTTTTTATAGTCTCCTATTATTATTTAAAATATTAATTTGCATAAATAGCATGTTTATATATTTAGTTAGCTATTTTATTAAATTATATTCCTTTTAATTTCTATTTTAAAAAGCTGGCCCAATTGTGAGTTAATTTTTCAGAAAAAATAAGCCCAATACACTAACCCAATAACCCTATCCCAAATCGGTGGCGACCCGCCTAACGAAACCGACCTAACCCCCCTTTAAAATCCTGGTCGTTGATCTCTAAAATCGACGACCCACATTTAACCTGCCCTTTTAAATTATCCAACCCCAAACCTTAATCTTGTTCCCTCTTAACCCATCGCCCCTAAATTCACTCAACCTTCCCTTCTCTCTTCTAACGAACTCTAGCCGCCTTCCCTTGATTCCCTCTCCTAATTCCACTAATAATGAGATTCGGCCGTTATTTGCTTACCATATATGGGCTCCTTTGCTATTGGTCACACGATTAGGGTGTACCTTAGGTATTTTCCTAATTTTGGAAAATACCACCTCTATATCGGATGAGAATCAACCCAATCTTAGGGATTTGAGAAATATACCGTCTATATATAAAGAGAAACTAGATTCCTCATACCAGTTGGTCGATTCCGAGTTTAAAACCCTAACTAGGGTTTGGAGTTTGATATTTTTCCTTTCCTGTTGCTCTACTGATTTGCATGCGAAGTTTTACCTTTTCTCTTCCATGTTTACTTGATTTCTTTCCTTATTTATGTTCAATAAGTTATTTTCCATGTTTGTTCATTCAATTTCTGTCACTATATAAACCCCCTCAAATTCCCTTTTAGGACAGACTTGAAAATCGATTTTTCACTAAAATTTGAGGCTTTTACTACTCTCTTGCATGGTACTCTGTACAGGCCGACTGAAAGACAAGGTCATTAACCTCTTGTTACCTGTTCTTGGTGCGAGCGTTGCCCGGAGTTCATCGAAGCTCTTGGGAACTTTGACGCATTAAGGATTCTAGGTTTTCTGTGGGAATTTATTCTTTATTGTTATTCGCTTAACTGGTGAGTCACTATACTTTGTAATTTCATTCCTAGATATCCATGGTTTGCATACGTTTTCACTCCTGAAGTTGGTCAGTTCAGTATGTTTTCTGGATTGTTTTTGTGTGTAATTCTATTTACTTTCTTTAATATTTTAGGTATCTTTAACTCTTAGTTTCAAGCATGCCTAAACCTAGTTTTATTAAATTCTGACCAGTCGATGTGTTAAATTATTATTGTTTGGAACTCTTACACTTGTTAGCCTTTTCTGTGTTTGATTTATTTTCTTGCTATCAATCTTGTTACTTAAATATGCCTCTACTTGCATAATTTGTACTTCTTTTAGTCGGCTAGTGGATTGAGTTCAAAGCATGAATGTGTACACCTATTGTATGGCACAAGACTGTTTCTCGTCACATTCTGAATTTTTGTGGTGATAACTTGCCTATCTAACATGTTTTGACCCTGGTCTCCATCAGTATACCTTTTAGCATGTTTAACCCCCTCCCCGATTCACCAATAGTTGTAATCTGCTAAATCTTGCCCTATTGCCAAATTAGCATGATCAGGACCTATATTTAGCATAACCTGTACCTTCTTTAGATAATTAGTCTACTGTGTCAATGCTAGAATACCTATATGTGCTATTTGACATGAATTTACTTTTCCACTATATTTTGAATCTTTGAGATGTTTGTCTTGAATAATTAATGTGTTTTAATATGTTATAAGACCTTTTCCCTCAACTGTGATCTTGCTTCCCAGCTAATATGCCCTCAGTATGTCTTAATTCCCTTTTCCTTCAGTGATTACTTGGCTTTTCATACTGTGTTCCTATCATGTTTCATTGCAGCATTGTTTTCTGATGAGGGTTGGCATGTTTGTCTTATGATACTATGATGTATACTTAGCATAAATTGGACTTCTTAGGTTTCGACTTGTTAGTGTTAACTTCTGTCAAAATTTGCAAACCTTTTCTTCCCCCTAACTCTATCAATATGTGTTTGTTATGTGCTACTTTGCTAAATGTTGAAGTTCTACTAGACAAGTCCTATGACCTGCTTGACTAGCTATTCTGTATGATCAACTTGGCTATGTCTACTTTAGGTTATAAGTGTATCCCCTAACTTCTGTGCCCCCATCATTGTCTACCCTCCTTACTTTCTACTTATGCTATTTTGAACTTCTCATTCTTAGCCGGCTGAAAGCCAAGGCTACCTAGGTTCTATTGTTGGCCTCCCTAGTGTGGGCACTGCTCGGGGTCCAATTGAGGCCCTTGTGAACTCTGACACACTAGGGTGGTTCAAGTGATGTAACACTTGGTTGGTTCAAGTGATGTAAAACTTGGTTCTATGGTTGACTAAATCGACTTTGGGTTTCTTTAAGGATTCTGGAGTTGTGTGATGGATATGGCCCATATTAGAGGCCTAGGTGCACTGTGTGAGAGTTATTGAAGGACCAGGCGATGCTGGGTATCTTTTTTATTTGGGTCTACTGTAGGCCTGTTATCACTGTTATGTAACATTTGTACTTTTTACTTATTATTGGGCCTGTAATAACCTTTTGTAAAACAATTGGGGTGTTAGTAAAAATGGAATAGGTAGAATTTAATATCTACATGCAAAGTTGGTAGATAAAATGCCTATAGGACTTGGTAATATACTTGCTATATATGTTGTTCGAATACATATGCACTATTTAGATCATGAAATTAGAAGAAGCACATACACACGACTTGTGTATTAAGCATGAGTTCAAATGCTATGTCTACTACTACATGTTTATAGACATCATGCATATAGGAAGTGAGCACTCATTCAATGTGCATAACCACTTTCAAATGCATTAGAAACTTGCCTATAGGAACAAATTTCTATGAGTTTTCCTTCAATTCACTTCAGCTAATCACTAGAAATCATGCCTATAGGGCTTTGACCACTTTATTTGCTATTATATTGCATTGTTCACTAGAAGTCATGCCAATAGGACTTTGATCACTTCATTTGCTGTTGTATCGCATTGCTCACTAGAAATCTTGTTCATAGGACTAAGTATATATAAAATAAGTTCTAAGTGTCAACTGTTAGAGATCCTGCTGATAGGAAATAATTGCTCGTTAATTGGTTAATCCTAGCCTACTCAAAAACTATTCTTGAGCGTCACTGTTAGGAAAGCCAGGATAATTCTGGAACTCTTTTCCCAGTAGACTCTGCTATACACAACTGCGTAGATAACCTAGGCATAACACATATAGGATTGATAATTCAATCCTTTCAATAATCAACTTATAATACTTGCATAATCCTGTCTATAAGCAATATCCTGCATCTGATATTGCCTGAAAACATTGATCGCCTAGAAAGCATGTCTATAGGTTTAAGATTCTGGATTATGCAAATTCCTAATTGACATATGTGTTTGCGTGCATTTGCTGCTTAAGTGTGGAGGTCAATGTGAGCCTTTAATTGCCTTTATGTGAAGTCTTTATATTGTTTGTCGCCTAGTTTTGCAATTTTGAGTTGCCTAGATAATGGTCTAGAACCATCCAAATTTAGGTCCAAAACCTCCTGGATCATAGGTGTGGGACGGGTAGTGCACGCGTAGGACATAACTTAGAATTGAATTAGAGCACTCTTAGTTAAACAACTTTAACATAGTAATCGGGTAGCAGGAGATGATAGTCTGTGCCCGCTAAATAATACGAGTAACACCCCATATCGAGGGATTTACGAAATGTNCCCCCCCCTTTTTCTTTTTCTTTCTTTTCTATTAGAATCAAAATAGTTGTACCCCTCCGTTCAAGATCTCTTTGTAATAAAAATTCTTAGATTTTGTACTCTCTTTGCTTACTTGATCACATTGACTAATCCATATAATTTAAGTTCGGTCGAGACCCACAGGTGTGTACCTCGAGGAGTGCCTAACACCTTCTCTTTGAGGTAACTTAAGCCCTTACCCGATCTTTGGTGATGTAGACTAGTTAAACCAGAGTCATTTGCAAATAGGTGCCCTAACACACCTTAAAAATCGTTAGGTGGTGACTCTCTTCTTTTAATACCTCCTTAAAAGAGTTGTCCCACGTCGAAACCCAATTTCGCGAGAAAAAGGGGCGCGACAGCATGTCGACTCTGCTGGGGATTTACACCTAGGCTCTTACCATAGCGGATTTGGATTATATGGGTTAGTCTTATTTGATATAAACACGCTTCCCTTTTCCATTTTTATTTGCTACTACATGCACAACCCTCTCCTATTTTCGTTTTATTTGTCTAATTCATTGTTACATGCACATCCCTCTCCCATTTTCCTTTTATTTTTCTATATCATCTTTACATGCACATCCCTCTTCCATTTTCCTTTTACCATTTACATGCACATCCCTCTCCTATTTTCCCTTTATTTGTTTAAATTTGTTGTAATATTCACATCCCTTCCCTTCTCCACCTTTCCTTGCTTAAATTGGTTATAACACGCATATCCCTTTCCTATTCAACTTTATTTTGCGCTAAACTTCTCTTCATTTGTTTAAAGATTGATACATCATGTCTCTCCCATACCTACTCCCTTGCTTGCTTTATTACATTCTCATATATTCCACGAACTAACTTCTTCTTTTGTCTTTCTTTTTACGTCTTTTATGTTTTCCCTTAATACTACATTTATTGCTTCCACATATTTATCATGCAAATACTTGGCAATGTGTTATTACCTTTGTATACAACATGCTCCACATCATATTCCACTCGTGTCCGATTAAAAACATAGCGACACTTGATGAGTGTCCGCGCTCTTCCAAAATTACCCTTTTAAATTGGAAAGACTTATTTGCGGTAAACTAGTCGATCAGTGGTGCAGTCGATGGTTCTGTGCCTTTCCCTCTCAAGTTTTCCGCTTGAGAGTACCAGTCTAGACCCTTCTAGAAACCTCGTTCCAGTATCAACTGTGCATGCGTCATGTCAAACCTAGAATGGATTAGAACGTTGTCCACGTGATAATCCACTAGGATAAGCCTTGTCCAAAGTCCGACGGGATTTCCATAATCTCAATGGACACCATCACATTATGTGCATTACTTCGAGAAAACATGCCGGTATGTTGATCATTAATGTGTAAATAGTCAAATCCGGAGGGGGCAAAGGGCTAACTCTATTTGTTTGCAGAAAATGAGGCACGAAGTCCCCAGGTTCGGCATGGTTAAAAAAATCCCACCTTTGCTGCTTGATTGGTGGAAAAACCTCTCACCTAGTGAGAAGAATCATGTGAAAAGGGTCCTTGGTAATTTACTGTCCTTATTAGACATTCGGCCAAATGGGGCATTGATTGAGGCCGCCACTATATTTTGGGATGAGAAAAGAGTTGTCTTCCACTTTGGAGACATAGAAATGACTCCTATCTTATAGGAAATAGGAGGCTTCACTAGGCTGCCATGGGATAGTCCGAGTTTATTAGTACCAGAAAATCGCACTCCCAGCGATTTTTTGAAAAAAATGTGTTTCAAGAAAAATGATGAGTTACTCTGTCTGAAGAAGTCATACATCAAGTTTGAATTCCTTTATGAACGTTATGGGCATAGAAAGTCATATCGTCTTCACCATGCTGAACTTGTAATTACTTCCTTGGGTTGGACACACCATCAAATTTTTGTGTTCATTGTCTGTTTCTTGGGGTTGCTGATATTTCCGATGAAAGGGCAAGGATCCACACTCGCCTAGCCATAGTTGTCACACCTCCTTTTTTTTTTCACCCTAAGGGGGTATGGGAGTTTTTCCAATTAAAGTGACA